>JAFFZR010004943.1:4399-22173 GCA_018397195.1 Lethrus apterus
TTTTTGATAGTATCTTTTGAAAGAATACATTTTTCTCCGTATACACGCCAATTTTTATGGTATGTCACATGAGAATATTTTCGCGATATTTATTTGTTGCATTATTTTCGTTCCGACACTGATTTTAGCTCCTTTTTTTTTCATATGCTTAGCAACGTTTAGTGAACAAAACAAAACGTTACTGTCAAATATATGTCACTGTCACTCTCAACCATGAAATTTTATTTAAAAAACAAGTGATGACGTCATAACTCGAACATGACGCAATACAAAATATACGCATAAAAAAATAGACAATTGAAAATGAAAATCGACCATTCCCAGCATTTTTTTCTTACTTGCCCCATGAAGAATTTATCGAATATGTTCCAACCTTTACGTTCTCACTGTATAATTAATTTTGGAGAATTACTTTACATTACTATGTACATTCTCTCTATTCTTATTAAATTGTTAACGACTATAGTGATGAAAATTCTAACAAAACTTATCTAAATTTGTTTTCAAAAACATAGATTTTAAATTATAGAATAAAATACAACAAAATGCAAAACAGGCATTAGGTATATTACCAAATAGTTGTTCGAACTTTAAAACTGACCGTAGCAACGCAATAATATTCGCAACCAGTGAAAACTTCTTTAATTGAAGTCTAAAATTACATTACATATTAAAATTTCCGTACATAAATGACAGACCAAGCGGAGCAAAATATACGTAACGTACAAATGAAACTCGAAAGTAGACAATGAGCAGTAAGCACAGTGGGTCAAAATTACTCTCCCATTCCTTTTAACCCTTTTGTTCTCCGCGAAAAGAGCGGCAACGAGTGCACTAAATGATGTTATATGTGAGTTGGTAAACGTGGCGAAGGGGTAGCATACTAACGCCGACTAAACTGGGCTTTAAACGCAAAACCGAAACCATATAAACAAAATTGCAGTTGACAAAAATTAACCATAGCCAAACGAGTTTCATTAACGAGACTAAGCTCAGTGTCTCCCGCAATGGCAGTGCAGTGTTTCGGATGGAATTGTTCATTATATGACTTCCAATTTTAAAATCTCGTTCGACGTGCAGAAATCATGATTAGCGTTCTTTCCTTTTCGCTGCCCTGTTTCCAGATGCTTTTTATAATAAGTGATTTTGCATAGAGGCCACCTATAGCCTCACTTTATATACGTCGTATTTATAGAAAATGCCCTTAATGAAAAGTGTAATTTCAGCTTATTGTTGCCTTTGGTAAAAATGTTAATAGTACCTAATTGGAGTTTGCTCTGTAGTGAGAATTTAAATTTTATTTGTCAAACGAATTGCTTTTATTCGCATATCGGAACTGCTTTATCAATTAAGCGTTCTATAAAACGTTTCCTTAAAATTACTTTCCAATTTTCTTTTAATAAGAAACTATCTGTAATTAACATTGCTTCATAATGTTTATTTGCGAAAGTACTTAAAAATTATTAAATGAAGTTTACGGTGTTCATATATTTGTGGTGTATACATTCGATTAAATTCAGGACCATATTTTTGATAATCGCATCTAAACTATCTATCTAGTATTGTCCCATTTCACTCCTACTTCCTCCATCTAATGTGATTAATCCTATGTATGTAGTATTTTCACGTTATTATTATTTAACTATCTGAAACCTTCGGGCAACCAGTTTCTACACCAGCAAAATTCTAATATACTTTTAATAATCTCCCAATTTTAAAGACTCATAGAAATAACTTATGGACATCTATGTCCATAATATCCATAATATGTCCAATATATCCAACTCTTTATCAATTTCTAGTTCATAAATTTCTTTTATTTCCATAGTAAATTTGCTCTTTACCTGTAAACTGTCCATATGTAATATATGTTTCCATTTGCTAGATTATATTTATTCCCACAATAGACATCTTAATTACTTTCTTAATCCTAAAGTCTATATACCTTGCTGTGTAAGGCTGAGCTGGAGTCGAATTTTCTAGCATCCGATTCCAGCTCTTTTTGACATTATTTCATATTTACGTGATTTCTTTCCAATCCGTCAATCCATTAATATAGACCTTGCTGTGTAAGGCTGAGCTGGAGCCGAGTTTTCTGGCATCCGTTTCCAGTTATTTTCACTTTTTTCTAATCAACGCTTGCTGAATGAATTCAGCCAATTTCAATCCTCTTGCCTCCGGTGTATCTCTTACGCCTTCCTTCCATGTTAGTCTCGGCGTTCCTCTTTTCTTACACCCTTTCTTCCTCTTTCTTCGTCTATTCTATCGATTATCCCATATCACCCCAACTGACGCTGCTGTATTGTTTTCACCGCAGATTAGATTTTTAACTACTTTCCGTACCACTTCAGTTTTTACTTCCCTCGCCACTTATTTTTATGGCGTTATATAGTCCTGTTTTCTATAACAGATGTCAATTTTCCAAATTATCTCTATTCCAAAATACTAAATATCAAACGGTCTTGTTTTGTTTAATCACGGTTTGATCAAAGTAGGTAGATCTTTTTGAAATTTTGTATAGGGCCACAATTTCTTATTTTGAATGACTTTTCTTAGTAAAATTTTGCCGTATCATGGATTAGTTGGATTAATTTGTTCATTTCATTCATATTTCTATTAAAAATGTAAAGCCGTTTTTCTTGATTTTTTTCTTATGTAACCTATTTAAATTTGCATACCGTTGAAAACAGAATTAAAAATCATAACGAAATAACAAATAAAAAATATAGGTTGCCATTTAAAAAAAAATGGCGATGACGTCATAACAAATAAATGAAGGTGTTTAATAAAGAATTTTTTTCGCCAAGTTGTAGCTAAGACCGTCCCATTTAATAATATATATGGTTTGTTGGTGATTGAATCACAATTGAAGCCGCTATAGTCTCGGGCCCGTTTTCTAGAACGGACTGTATATATTACATTCGCAATCTTTACGTGGTTAAATAATTAAATGGGTAGGGTTCGCTCCGTAATTGAAATTCAAAAGGTTACTTTTATGTATGGGTGGTGTTCGTTCCGTTTAAAATTTTGAGATAAAGATTTATAGGTAGGGTTCGCTCCGTAATTAAAATTCAAATGTTAAGTACAGAAGGACTAAGTACAGTTTATGAAATTTCCGAAGTTAACGACCAAATTATGGCGATGCTCCGCCTTGCTGGAACCAAGTCGTCTTCCGAACTTCATTTGGGTTTTCAAAATTTAGAAATAACTCCATTGTGGGAAAGAAATTATGTGGAAATCTTGGAAATGGTCACAGAATGAAACAATTTAATTTTATTAAGCTTTATTAGAAATGAGCGAGCGATGCCTTTATAAACAAAAGAACTTTAAATATACGCAAATCAGTGATAAATACATTAAAAAATTAATTCCTATAAAACTTTGAGACGAATAGAAGTGATTACATAGGCCTGCCCATTCCTCTACCCATGGGCGCTTGCGGTCCATCACCTCCAGATTTTTGATTTTTAATCGTTTCATCAACCGACAAAATTAAACAAGTAGCTTCGCAAGCAGCGGACAACGCATTAATTTTAATTATAGCCGGCTCCAATACGCAAGCCTCGAAATTATCACTGATATCTTCTTTACCGACATCCACCCCATACCAACAATTACCTTGTGCGTGTTTTTGCCTCAATTTATTTAAAATATTAGTGGCGTCGAAGCCAGCATTATCGCACAGTTGTCTAGGAACAACTTCCAAAGCTTTCGCAATTGCCCCAATCAACAGCTGCTCTTTCCCAGCAATAGTTCTTGAATGATCTCTAAGCATGCGCGAAAGTTCCATCTCGATTGCGCCACCTCCGGCGACAACGGAATCATTTTGAATAGTACGTCGAACAATCATGATTGCATCATGCAACGATCGCTCGGTTTCATCGAGGAATTGCTCAGCGCCCCCACGCAAAATTATAGTGCAAGCTTTCGCCTGTGGACAACCGGTGAAAATATTATAACGAACTGAACCAATTTGTTTCTCTTCGAAAAGAGCACATTTTCCAAGCACGGAATCATTGAGATCATGTACAGTCGTCATTATTGCACCACCACATGCCTTCATTGTCCGTTTCAGATCTTCTTCAGGAACACGACCCGCACAAAACATATCTCTAAAAATACAAAATAAAAATTTGATCGAAATAAAATTAAACCTTACCTATCGGCAAAGTATTGGGTGGCAACATCACCAATTGGTAACTTAGATAAAACAACCTGTGCTCCTGATGAGTGAATTTTCGCCAATTTATTGTACAAAATGTTCCATTCGGCATCGACGATTTTTTGATATTCCTTAACTGAATCAACTCTAACTTCGGCATTATCGCGTTCGGCTTTCAACTCCAATTCAATATTTAACATGGCAATTTTACAATTTTCGTAATTTTTCGGTTGCATTTCAAAGCCGGCGTATGAAAAGGTTTTTTGAAAGGCGACACCGGCAACCAAAATCGAATCTTCCAGTGCACCACCTTGCACTTTTTTAACGCCGATCATGTTCAACGGTAACAAATCATCCAAAAGCAAAACCGCGTCGACGACCATTTTTGAAAAGAAATCCCGCTGCTGGTGGATTAGTTTGGAACTCATTGCAGTTGCAGCGCATTTTTCTAATAAGGAACGAAACTCTTCCACTTTATCTTTGCTGATTTTCACAGAAAGTTCGTCGATTTTATCCAAACATAGTTGGAGTGACCGACGTACTGCTTTTATTATTATTCTTGGATGGACGCCTTCTTCGATGAACGGTTTGATTTGTTTGAGGAATTCACCGGCTAATAACACGACGCTAGTTGTGCCATCTCCTACTTCGGCATCTTGTGATTTTGCAATATCGACTAAGGTCTTTGCAGCTGGATGTACAATATCTAAGAGCTTCATTATCGTGGCTCCGTCGTTAGATATCGTGGCTTTGCCGTTTTTGTCTACGATCAGTTTATCCATGCCTCGGGGACCCAAAGTAGTGCGAACTGAATCGACCACATTCTGACAGGCGTTAATGTTCGATATGAGCTGTGGTTTACCTTGAGATGTGTCGGTTCCTTCTTTAAGAAGCACGATTTGTGGTTGCTGATAGAAAATATACGGGCAAAATCAGTCATGTGTTCAACCGGCACAACCCACAAAGTGATAATGATGCAAGTAAATTTGAAATGAAATTTATTGTATTTGTGAGTAAAAATAAAACTTACCATCATTTTCCTGCCGGTTTGTTGAATTAAACGGACACTTTAAGAAAAAAGATTCAATAAATTCTACAAAATGTCACTAAAACGTGTGTACACGCTATATGAAGTTAGCTACGAATCATACGCCTGCGAATGTCTTCCCAGTCTTCCCCACGACTACTCCGAAGTTAATAACATGAACAATTTTTTTAATAAATTGTATAAATCAATAAATTATTTAAAAAAAGGGTTAAGAATAATATAAATAATTCCAACGTGTAGTTTGAAGACCATTTCACACACAAATATTTTTAAACTCAATTTTAGTTATTTGAATGAAGTTAACTATAAATGTTATAATAAACGTAACCTAACAATGGAAAATTTCAATAATGTGCAATTTTTGAAAGAAACAATAGGAAAAACCGCGCAAATAACGGCCATAGACGGTGTTTTTTACGAAGGCCAAGTCTACACCATCGACCCGATATCAAAAACGGTAATATTGTACGCGGACAAACAAAATATTAAAATTCTCAGCTATCACGGAATTAAAACTTTTCAAATCGTCGAGGCCACAAGCGAAGATTATTTTACTGAAGAAATTTTAACTGAAGACGACATCCTCGCCAAAAAATGCAAACTGAAAAATTGGTTCAAGGAGAATATGGTAGATGTACTAGAAGACGGTTTGGTCTTGAAGATAAAAGACGATGTTGTTATCACTCCGCCCTATACCGTAGATCAATGCACTTGCGCCAATGAATTCGTTTTGGAAAGGATAATAACTCTCTTGGAAAAAATGCCTTAAATATAAATTATCATAATTTGTAAAATTATTTTCATACCAACATAAGAAATGTTTTGACGTTTGTCTATACATAACCTTAAAACCGGCATTTCAATTCAATTTTGCACAATAATGAAGATCGCATTGCTCGTATTTGTGTGCATTATAACGACAATAAATTGTCTAGAAAAGCAAATTACAATAAATATAGAGCCTGGTAAACAAGACTGTTTCTTTGAGAAGATCAAAGAAAAAGAAATCTTAGAATTAGACTACCAGGTAATAGACGGGGGACACGGCGATTTGGACATTACTTTTCACGCCTTCGATCCGAACGGGCGCATACTGGTGTCCGATTTTAAAAAATCCGGAAACACTCATCGCATAGACGCCCAAACCACCGGTGATTACAAGTTTTGTTTTGACAACACATTCAGCACCTATAACGCCAAGACGGTATTCTTCGAGATCGTAGTCGATAACGACGACGAGTGGGGCAGTGACGAGAACTTCGAAGACTTGAATCCGGAAGAAGTTTACGAATTAAAGGTGCAAGACATCCAAGAGATCATCAATAAAGTACGTGCGGATTTGAACAAAGTACGACAACTTCAAGAGATAATCAAGTCGACGGAGGCGAGAGATCGAAACGTCGCCGAAGAGAACTACTTTAAAGTGGGGACGTTTTCATTGCTTCAAATATTGATTATGTTGGCTGTTGGAGCCGTACAAGTTGTGATGGTTCGCAGTTTATTTGATGATAAGTCGCCCGCCCACAAAATATGGAAACTCTCACAAAGATAACCTATTTGATATTAATTTGTATTGATTGCATGTCTTACCGAAGATATATTTTTATAACATGCTTGCTTTTGAATTTGCCATGTTCATCAATAACTTTGCTCTCTCAGTTTACTCGAAATATTTTATTTCAAGCACAATAAATGTGTTTAAATCATTAAAATATGTCGACATATCTCAACTAGTCAATAATATGTGTACATAAATACTAAATATAAATTACTGTTAGAATTGAATTTTATTAAAACATTTTTATCGTAACAATTATTCAATTTATAAATTTCCCTATAAATTAAACTTGGCAACAGTCTTTTTCCAACCATCAGCAAATCCAACTTTTTTGAACGTTTTAGTTTTGGATTTCTTACGTGTGTGTATACTTGTAACCTCCAAAATGTTGCGTCTTTGCATACTTTTTAACCGATCGACTAATAAATCACCCTCCTTTTTGACATTTCGCAGATTTCCGGCAATATCCGTGGCCATGTTGAATTCAACATCTGGGTCTTCATATTTTAATCTACCAAGCCGTTTTGGCTTGTTTTCTCTAATCGCAGCGTTTCTCAAACGTTTTTGTCGCAATTTCTGCAACTTCATTTCACGATTTTCGATGGCTTTGCTAATTTGCTTTAGTTTGTGCATGTCGGCGATTTTCTTCTTTTCCAAACGTCTTACTCTTATAGCTTCGGTAATCTTCGCTTGTTCCTTTTGTTTACGTCTTTGTTTCAACGTTTTCTTCTTGTTAACCACAGCTGGATTTATAGGATGATATGTACCATCTGAGTCGTCTTCATCTTGCGATTTCGATAAACCCTCAGACATTTCCCTCAACCAAGAATTCTAAAAAATAATTTTTAAATATAACATAAATTTGATAATATAAACTAACATCTTTTTCATCAACGGTAATTTTACGAAATACATCTTTAGTAACACGATCATAGTGCTCCTCATCTTTTATTATTTTCAACTCTTTCTGTGAAATATCTTGGAGTAAGTTTTGATGATCTTCAAAGCTGGGGTTGTAAGATGTACCCGGATGGGGTGGTTCAACACCCGGTATCGCCAATTTTTGATTCAAAGGTCTCGGAGCAATCTTACGCAGCTGACCAAGACCTCTCAAATTGTGTCTTACAGTTTCTTTGTTTAACCATTCGCAGTTATCCATACCAGACATTGTGTCTAAACTTTAAATTGCAATATTTATAACCAACTTGCAAAAACTTACCATTGACGTCCCAAATGTCTTTAAGTTCATTTTTTGATCTTTTAAGCCTGTCAGCTTCGTACTTGCGCCTATCATTTAAACTCTGCAATTCTTTAGCTTTCAAAATACCATTACGTCTTCGCTCGAGTTCCTTTTTCTTCAAAATCGGACACATTCTTTCTTCCTTGGTCCGTACGTGATTTCTAAAATTTGAGTTATAAACCGCACTTTTGAGTACAAAACGTTACCTTTTCGCGATCGGATCTGGGGTCTTGGTGTGTGGTTGTAATGCAGCAAAACATTTCGGCGGTGAAAGAGCACGCAATCTTTTAAGTCCTTTTGAAGATAGTGAGCTTTTATCGGTCGGTTTATTATCCAACGTGAACAATTCATCGTTGGTTAATAGCTCAAATTTTCTAAAATTAAAACGTTTTGAATTGCAAAAAAGGACGTTTTATCGCTTTACCCTAGTCGTTCTTCTAGTCTTTTTTCTTCCAAAAAATCATCGACATCTTTCAGATCGATGTGTTTCCTCCAAGAAACTTTATTTTTTTTCGAAACACGTTTCTTACGCACGTTTACTGCCATGGTTGTCAGCAGTCAGCACCAGGTTGGTTATAAAAGTGAGGTTAAGGTTTAGATGATCTAAATTTAGATCAATAGATCTAAATTAGATCTATAGGTTACTATTAAATTAGATCTACACAATTCCGACATCTAAGTACTAAATAGTAATATTATTTGTGCGTATTTTAATGTAGAAATTGTTTTTAATAATAATGCATTAAATTCACAATTTTAAAACATAACATTAGACCAATAATTAGATTTGTATTAACGCGACATCTAGTAATAATTTTTAGAGTTAAACCCGAATAACATGCGAATGACATTTAAAATGGCATCATTAAATTGTGCTCGTGTTGTTTGTGTAATATAACGTAAAAGTCGTGCTTAAAACTATAATTTTCGTTCATTTCCCTTTAAAAACTAATGTGTAAAACATGTTGGCTTTGCAACAGTACGGTAGTAGCGACGACGAAAATACTGAATTAGATCAACATAAAACGTATTTGGATAAAGGAACACCTGAAAACGTCGAATATTCCATAAAAAACCAATTGCAAGTCTGCGCAGCACCCCTAGTATTACCCACGGTAATATTTACTATTTACAAATAACTAATATAGAATAATTTTACAAATAGTTATACTCCTACATTATGACCTCAGTCAGCTGCTGGTCTTGAGAGGGTATAGCTATCCTATCAATTCATGAAATATGTTAGTGTTTGAGTTTACATATTTTTTAATTTTAACCTTAAGTTATTTTGCTATCTGTTATTGTAAAATTGTTTTTCTGAATATTGAGAATAACTTTGTATGATAATTTGTACTCTTCGAGTTTTGCAAGCTGGTTAATGCTCATTAGCCCTCTATATAAATCTATTTTTTTTGTCGGAATGTGACATACGCTGTTTTCTTAGTATTTAGTGTTAGTTTCTGGTTAATTACCCAATTTTCATGTTTCTTTATATCCTCATTGATTTTTTCTTTCATTTCTTATGTGTTTTGTCCTGTATATATTATTGTGGTATCATCTGTAAATATAATGTGTTTTCCTTGTATGTATGGGATCGAAAAAAATTAGTCAAAGTAAGCCATGAACAAAAATCGGCATGTTTTTACTTAAACCACTATTTATTTCTTAATGTCAAATTAACGTTTTCCAAACAAATCAAAGCTTTTCTTTTAGAATCCTCTTGAAATTCTTCATAACGGGCAACATAATAATATTGCCATTCACCGTTTCCTGTTTAATTTCAATTTCTAAAATAGGATTCTAAAAGAAAAGCTTTGATTTGTTTGGACAACATTTTTGACAAACGTCAATTTGACATTAAGAAATAAATAATGGTTTAAGTAAAGACATGCCGATTTTTGTTCATGGCTTACTTTGAATAATTTTTTTTTAAACACACTGTAGTAGACTGGAACCAGTACTGTACCTTGTGCAACTTCGGTGTTAATTTCTAACTTGTGATTATTGCAGGGTTCAGAGGAATGCATCCGACACATAGATCCAACATGCAAGGAAATCTCCTACAATGCCCGATTCGAAGAACTTTTTGCGCCGACCGTCGGTCCCGAGAATCCCTTCAAAACGAAACAGATGCAATCGGACAGGAACATACTTTCTGGATTCGTAGAGCCGGCCCACATGAGCGAGTTCCAATTTGAAAATCAAAGAAGAACGTTCAACAGTTTCGGTTACGCTTTAGATCCGACAGTCGGAGGCGACGTCGTCGCCGGTAGCAAAGTGGTCGGTTCTTCCGAACTGGCCGACGATACGAAAGGTAAGACGGTGTTCGAATCGACGAAGCTGCGGCCGCTGGACAAAAGGAAACGAAAACGTAACAACGATGCGAGCGACATCGAAGGTTTTTTGGGGCCATGGGGCGGTTTCGTCGATGAATTACGCGTCATGAAACCGACCGATGAAGAAGCTGCCGAATTGGAGGAGCTCGTCGCTAAGAGGAATAAACGAGGAAAACCGGTCGATGAGAAACCCGTTGAAGAAAAAACCATATTGCACAGTAAGTTTTACAGTAAGATTTCGTATGTTTGTAATTATGTTTTTTTTTTTTAGTTAAAGATCCTGTTGATTATCAAGGACGATCTTTTTTGCATGCACCGCAGGATGTCGGTGTCAATTTGCGTTCGGATACTCCGCCGGAAAAATGTTTTTTGCCAAAAGCACATATACACACTTGGACGGGGCATTCAAAGGGAATTGCTGCTATCAGATGGTTTCCACGTACTGCACATTTATTGCTATCGGCTAGCATGGATTGTCGAATTAAAGTAAGTGATAGTTGTTTTTGTTGTAAATTGTACAAGTTAGTTTTTTTTAGATATGGGAGGTTTATAATGAAAGAAGATGCGTTCGGACCTATTATGGTCACCGCCAGGCAGTCAGAGATATCAATTTCAACAATTCCGGTAAACAATTTTTATCTGCTGGTTATGATAGGTACATAAAAATGTGGGATACGGAGACAGGGCAAGTGATGTCACGTTTCACCAGCAGGAAGATACCCTACTGCGTTAAATTCAATCCAGATAGGAATAAACAACATTTGTTTGTGGCTGGAACGTCTGACAAGAAAATTATTTGTGTAAGTTTAACTTATTGCTCTAAAAAATTTTTAAAAAAAAATTTTTTTTATAGTGGGATACCCGAACCGGTGATATCGTACAGGAATATGATAGACATTTAGGTGCAGTTAATTCAATTACATTCGTTGATGATAATCGGAGATTTGTTACAACGTCTGATGATAAAAGTCTGCGTGTTTGGGAATGGTGAGAACGGTGAATTTTTCTTTAGTTTATTAATTAATTTTTTTTAGGGATATTCCAGTTGACATGAAATATATAGCTGATCCGACGATGCATTCCATGCCTTCGGTCACGCCAGCGCCAAATGGAAAATGGTTGGCTTGCCAGAGCATGGACAATAAAATCGTGATTTTTTCAGCTTTGAACAGATTCAAGATGAACCGAAAAAAGACTTTTAGTGGTCATATGGTGGCTGGTTATGCTTGTTCGTTGGATTTCTCACCGGACATGAGTTACTTGGTGTCGGGCGACGCTGATGGTAAATGTTACGTCTGGGACTGGAAAACTACGAAACTGTACAAAAAATGGAAAGCGCATGATGACGTCTGTATAAGCGTACTTTGGCATCCGCATGAACCCAGCAAAATGGTCTCGGCTGGATGGGATGGTCTTCTTAAATATTGGGATTGAACAATTATGTAATTCATTGTAAATATTTTAAATATATTTTCATTTGTTTGGTTTTGTTTTTATTAATAGTTGTTAAGAACATACGAGGTAACTGTGCAATTAAAAGAAAGAAAAGAACAATTTATTGTTTAGTGTGTAAGTCTTAAAAATTTGTAAATGACGTAAAAGAAGTTGACCCCGACGTGATTTGAACACGCAACCTTCTGATCTGGAGTCAGACGCGCTACCGTTGCGCCACGGAGTCTCATGTTTTAAGTTTGCAAACTAAATGAAATTTATACAAAAATTTGTAATATAAAAATGTTTTATGCAAAATTTACCAATTGAATAATTTGTTACTTTCAATGCGATCATCAATTTTATAAATAAGTATTATTATTAATACACAAAATATAAAAAGAATTTTCGTATTAGAACAAATAAGAATTAGGTCTGATGGCAACGATTCCTTGAAAAAAAAAAAGAAGTGTGTGGGACATGCTTAGAGGAACGAACGTGGTTTTTTAGGTTAGAAAGCTACAAAAGCCCCAATATCCGTGTTATGTGAAATTACTACTGGAATTATCAAAATAAAGTAAAATAATATGTCCAACATGCTAATTAAATTGGCATTTGTATTCGCAATTGTACGTATATAACCTACGCATACAAAAACTTATTTTATATTTACAGTTGTTATGTTTAATACCGAACCGTTGCGCAAAAATCAACAACAAAAATGTCGTTTTGGAGAACGTGGTCGACATTAAAGATTTCAAAAAGATACTGAGGACAAAAACGAACGTTTTAGTTTGTTTCTCGAGCAATTTGAAGAAATCCTCAAACATCATCAAAGTATTTAAAGAAGCTGCCGTTGTGATAAAAGGACAGGGAACCATGGTGCTAGTTGATTGCTCAAGGTACTTTATCGCAATCAAAATGATTTTTAAATGCTTGTTTATGTCCACAGTGAAACAAAAATGTGTAAGAAATTAAAAGTTTATCCCGATCCGTACATTCTCAAACATTACAAAGACGGCGATTTCCACAAAGATTACGATCGAAAAGAGACCGTTTCTTCAATGATCAATTTTATGAGAGACCCTACGGGCGATGTTCCTTGGGAAGAAGACGTTTCCGCCAACAACGTCATGCATATAACAGATGCATCTGTAAGTTTAGATTGCTCATGCCAAAATGAAACAATCGAATGTGTATTTTTTTTTTGTTACATTTGCCAAATTAAACTGTCAAATTTTTTATTGGCTTTTTCAAAATTTCCAATTTTTAAAAATGTTGTGGGTAACGTTTAGTTTGCTGTTGTGTTATCTATCATCTTACCTGAATTTGTTGCAGAGTTTAGCTAAATTCATTCGACGAGAATCAAAACCTATATTGATTATGTTTTATGCACCGTGGTGTGGTTTCTGTAAGAGTATGAAGCCGGAATACGCAACGGCCGCCAGCGAATTACAAGGTGAAGCTATTTTAGCTGCAATTGACGTCAATCGCCCGGAAAACGCCGTTATAAGAACGCAATACAATATCACTGGGTTTCCAACATTGTTATATTATGAGTAAGACTTGAATAATTTTTATTTGATTGGGTAACAATAAAATTTATTTTAATAACAGGAGCGGTGTTTTAAAGTATCACTACGAAGGTGACAATAATAAAGAGGGTATCGTTTCATTTATGAGGGATCCACACACCATACCGGCAAAGCCTAAGGAATCCGACTGGTCAGATACTGACAGCGACGTGGTCCATCTAACGACGACAAGTTTCGATCCTGTCATCAAAGAAGAAGCCTCAGTTTTGGTTATGTTTTACGCACCGTGGTGCGCACATTGCAATAAGATGAAACCCGAATATGAAAAAGCGGCCGCTGTTATGAAAACTGATGGAGTGAGTACAAATTAACAAAGTGACTTTTTTAATTTTTTGTTACATACAGGTGCCAGGAATGTTGGCTGCGTTGGACGCAACGAAAGAAAAAGAAATTGCCGCGAGATACGACATTAAAGGGTATCCGAGTGTGAAATATTTTTCATATGGAGAGGTCAAGTTTGACGTCAGTGCAAGAGAAAGTCCAAAAATCGTTGATTTTATGAGAAATCCCAAAGAACCTCCAGCACCGACGCCCGAAGTTCCTTGGCCTGAGGAACAAAACCATGTTGTTTTTTTAAATGAAGAGAATTTTAAACCGTTCCTTAGAAAGAAAAAGCACGTCTTGGTCATGTTCTACACACCTTGTAAGTTATTACGATGATTACAATGGTCAACAGATGGTTCAAAAAAGTCGGTTAAGTTTTGTAAAAAAGAGTTCTTTCTATGATTTTTAAGTGTTATTTTTAAAGTCGTTAAGTTTTGTAAAAAATAATTTTTTCTATGATTTTTTTCGTGTGAATTTTAATGTTGAATAAAGCATTTTCTCGTAAAAACCTGATGTGATCTGGCTATTTCATTGGGTTTTCCTGATTATATGATCACTAACGATGACGAGGAACATAGTTTAATTCTCGAGTAAATATTAAGTCTTTTTTGTTGCCCAGTGTTATTATAATTGATAATATGGTTTTTATATTAATCCTCATCAGTACAGCTTTTGAAATAATAATTTTGTTATAGGGTGTGGACATTGTAAAAGAGCGAAGCCAGAATTCGCAAAAGCCGCCGAGCATTTCAAAGACGATACCAAAGTAGAATTTGCAGCAGTGGATTGCACAGCTCAGCAAAATCTATGCAATTCTAACGAAATCAAAGGATATCCGACCATTCGATATTACAGTTATTACAAAACTGTGAAACCATACAGCGGAAGTAGAAACGCCGAAAGTTTCATCAAGTATATGACGGAACCCGAAAAAAGTCCAGCTCCCATAGCCGACGTAAAGGAAAAAACTCCACTGAGTGGACTTGTCTTGCATTTGACGGACAACACTTTCAAAAAAGAGATATCTTCGGAAGATCCAGTCCTAGTCATGTTTTATGCTCCATGTACGTGTCACTGTATGAATTTTTGTGTATTTATAATTTTTTTTAGGGTGCAGTCACTGTAAAAGATTGCAACCTCAATATGCGAAAGCCGCCGAAGAATTAAAAGCGGAAGGTTTCCGGTGTAAAATGGCCATGTTCGATTGCACGGAGAATCCCGAAATGGCGGAAAAATACGAAATAGCCGGTTTTCCGACGATAAAGCTTTTCAAAAATGGAAAACATGTAAAGGACTATAAGGGCACGAGGACGCTGGAAGATCTGAAACAGTTTATGAAGAAGGCGAATCCATCGTCGAAAGACGAATTGTAGATCTGATTTTTATCTCGGTGGGATTATGTGATTTTCGTCTCGTATATTTTTTTTTCGCTCCTAGAAATCTGTCATATTTATTGTTTTAAAATGTCGATTATTTTTATTTAGTTTTGTATTTTTCTACTGCGTTTTCGAAATATACACTTTCATCAAGCTAGTAATTTCTAGAGTTTACACTTCTTTAATACACATAACATTTCACCAAGTTTTGAGAGTGTTATGTTTGGGATTTTGGGGTCCTCGGAAGTAACACAAAGACACTCGACAGATCATAAAATTAATTTATTTTTAAACACCGCATGTAATTGAACAATCTACTTAATTATCTACATGATGGAGAGGTTTGCAATGGGATAAAAATGGTCACGAATAATAACAGGATGGAATGGATATCGTAAGATATATTTCGGATCGGGCTGTTTGGAAATCGAATTCACTTTTGGGAAATACGAATGAAAGGGAATTATGCGACACAAACTGAAATCACCTGAAATATCGTTTACATACATTTTGGTAATTATTTTTGTCCTGGAGAGTGGATGGTTTAATTGTCGCCGGTTTCCTGTGCCAGAAGATACGGCGAAGCCTGAAACCAGAAACTTATTAAAGCACCATTTTGAATATGATGTCTTACACCATAAGTGCTTTGGAATGAAAAGAAACCGACATGCACAATTTTATATCCTTGCAACGTTTGCAATTTTCTTATTCTATTACAGTCGGAAAGAATTTTGACTAATTATTAATCCCGTTTACTGAAAGTGTTTATGTACGACATAAATGGAAATTTTGACTTACCGGAACCAAGCTGGGGTCGGATCTCCTTCCGAAACGTAATCTTAACGATGGAGTGCGGCTAGATTTCCTGGACACCTGATGTGCTCCAATCCTGTCTTCCAAAGCTTCTTTTTGCATCAGCAACTCGTACAAATCTCTTATGCTATCTGAAATAATTAAATGAACGTTATAAATTGACGGAAAATTTCAAAAACTTGTACACGTTGACATAATTATTTGTGGGCTTTTGCACAAAACAAAATATTTTATAATGAGCTTTTATCGTATCTTTTCCTGGCGACGCAACAGGAATTTATGGCGAAGCGATGAAAAGTGAAGTCAATATTTTCAAGTTTCTACTGAGAAAACTAACGTTCAAAATCGACATGGGATCGACATGATTTAAAGTACTTGTTATATAAGGACTTTTTTTAATTTTTAGGCGTTGGGGATTTTTGGTCCAATTCAGAAATTGTCCACTAATTCTCAAAAACAACATCGAGAAGACGTAGAAAACATTTGTAAAGACAATTCTGAGAACACTTAAGACCCTTCCGTCAACTTGTGTTTGCCAACCATGAAAATGCGAGACTTCGTCGACGACATTAATTAGAAACTCTGCGGCGACGACGCACTAATCCACCAATCGATCATTCGCGATTAAAACAAGCCCTAGTTGATCTCTTAAAACCCCGGTTTTCGATTAAAATCAACAATTTTTTAAAATCCATCGTCCCGAAATTTCGACATAAATTACGCGGGTTTTGTGTTCGGGTCATGTGGATTGTCGATCGATCGCGTTCAATTTTTACATGTTGACGCACGCCCCAGGCGTTCTTTGAACACGCTTCGATATCTCGCACAGCCGACTTCGTTAATTCCGCATCGAATACCACACACAACCACATCACATCACACAGCACGTTTGGCTTGAGTGGAAAAAAAAACACGACTTCGTCTTCGAAATCCCATGCCGCGTGCCACTATCGCTGAAAATTATACAATACGAGAACTTTCTCAATTATAAACCATTTCTTCCGCTTCTTCGAGCGCGAACTCCCTCGGTCCATTCGACGTTAATTATTCAGGAAAGGAATTTTTCATAGTCGCTACTTAATCTGTACGTATCGTCGCAATTCATAAATATTCATCGCTTTTTTTCCGAATTACAAGCGGAGGCCCGTTTACATTAAAACCACGAAGTGACACAAAGTTTTTATTTTCAAAAATTTACTAATAACTTTTGAGTATCGCGTGGCTTCAGCATTTTATCGTGCTTATACGACGATACTTTATTGTCGAGACGTAAGCGCGTCGATCTTGTTTACTTAAAAATGTCCGCGCAAAATACGTGCTGTTCAACTGTTTATTGTATTTTTTTTTTTATTTTCTCCTATAACTTGTCTTCATGTATTGTGGAAACGTGAATCGTTTTAAAGAATTGAAAACATTAATTTTATGGGGAGATTCCTCCTGCTTTGTTGCAGCCTACCTTTGGAGTTAGAGTATCTGATTTTTTTAAATATACCGTGTGGTGATAAAGTTTGGAACAAAATTCATAAAAGCGTTTTATAATGTTTTTAAGAAAATCGCTCGGACAGGTCAATTTTTGTTTTTAAAATGCCGTCTTCTGACGTTAATTTTTTTGGAATGACGTCATTTGTTTTTGCACAATGACGTCATCATAATTTTTTTTTAAATGACAACCCCCCACTTTTTTCTTCGGTTTTTAATAGACCTTCTTAGTACTTAAACGGTGATGTAAAAAAATTGGTACCTCACATAACAATTTTTTTTGAATAAATGACACATTTACTTCAGATCGTCAGTGGTTATAATTTAGTAAAAATAACAATCGTAAACATTCTAAATTAAAGCAAATAACAGTAATTTATGTATCTAAGACGAAGAGTGAAGCTTTAAGGTG
>JAFFZR010004944.1:0-12310 GCA_018397195.1 Lethrus apterus
TATGATGTTTTTAAGGTTCAAAAACGTATTCTTAGATGTATGTGTGATGCCCCCCAGACAACATCTTGCAGAGGGTTGTTTAGGGATCTGAAAATCTTTCCGTTGCCTACACTGTATATTTATGAATTATTAATGTTTCTCAAAGGTCATGAGAACATGTATACGTGAATATATATAATGCCATGAGAACTCGTGGCTGTAATGATTTCAGCACTCCGGCACATAGGACCAGGCTTTTTGAATCCGGCCCACATTACGCAGCAATTAAGTGTTTCAATTCGCTTCCGGCCGACCTAAAAACAAGTCTCAGATCCCCGAGTTTTAATAGAATCCTAAAAGACTATTTGTACGAGAGAAGTTGCTATAGCCTGAATGAATTTGTAAGTTCGGCATAACTCTGTTACTTTGGTGAGGTAAGGAGTATGTCTTCTCCTTTGTCTGCTGCACATTGTATGTATCTGTATGTATTTATTTATTTATTTTATCTTTTTACGTTCGCTTGTATTATCTACGACTATGTGTAGATATGATATTGTATCTTATTGTATTTTGTTTTATGGCATGTAATTTTGTGACAATGTCGATGTTCCTTTGGAATTTGTGACAATAAATAAATATTATTATTATTATTATTCTGGTGTAGTACGCCACCGTGTACGTTACATGACTATTTTGTGGAAACATAATTTATCTTGCATATTTTTCTGCTTCATTTTATCAAATGTAAGTATTTTCACTGGAACTCGTGCATGAATATGAACACTATATCAAGTTGACTCATTTCAGCGCAAAAATATTCAGTATGTATTATAAAAAGGAGGAAGCAAGGCTCAAGCGTTTGCTAGAAGAAAATTTTTCTGACGAAGAACTTCAAAACCACGTTTAATAAGATATTTTATTTTATTACTTTATGACCTATTTGCGTTTTAACCGTTTTCTTTTGATAGAATAAATTTTTTGTCGAATATTATTATTCCGTCTCAAAATCCTGTACCCACGAAACCACATATTTCAAATGAACGAGGTTTTTCTTAAAAAGGCAAAGTGCTTTTACAAACAATATGCACGAGTGTTAAATAAAATGTAAAGATATAACAAAAAATATCAAAAAAAGATAATTTTGATTTTATAATTTACGGGTCTGTGAGGCCCGGCGCTACTATATACGTATAAATATAGTGAGCCACTAGTGCAAGGTTAAAATAATGCTAAAAAATTGCATAGTCAACTATGCTACACGAAGATTTTTTTTCAAAATAAAATGCAAATCTCTGCCAATTGTAATAAAGAAGCCTGTAAAGTAATCTACAAATTTGCAGGTAAAAATGACACCCAACTCCGCGAATCTAACAGTTAAGCCCACCCTGTTGGTATAGCTGACCATTTCAATAAATATTTTATCAACACACATCATCGAGTAACAATACTTTCTTTCTTGAGCCATTTTGCATAGATACAACTACATCAAGAGTTACTGGATCTAGATTTGCAGCGAAGACATGAATTTTGCCTATGGGCTATCGATAAATTTAACCAAGATCTGTCATTTTTCATGAAGGTTTTATTTTCTGACGAAGCAACTTTTCACCGGAACGGTACAGTAAATCGACATAATTTCCATTATTATGACACGGCGAATCCTCATTATTTTGCATCGACGGATAATCAACGTCGATGGCCTTTTTCAACGGTCATCTAACTGGTCAAATATATTTAGAATTTTTGCGGAACGAACTCGATAATTTGTTGGAGAACGTGCCTCTGGCTGTTATTCAATATATGTGGTTCCAGCATGATGGGGCTCCTCCCCATAATGCTAGAGAGGTGTGTTTGTTATTAAATGACACCTTTACAAATAGATGGCGTTTGTCGAGGAGGTTCTATATCTTGGCCAGCTAGGTCTCCCGATCTAACAAAACTTGATTTTTTCCTGTGGGGATTTATAAAAAATAATGTGTATCGCATTCCCCCACTACTGTTGAAGATATGCGAAACAGAATTACGCTAGCGTTCAGAGATATTACGCCCCAAATACTTACCAGTGTTGATCATGCTTTCAAGAAGCGTATTCGTATGTGCCTTCAACAAAACGGGGGACACTTTGAACAATTATTGTGAATTTGTAGTTTTACCAATTAAAAATTTCTTGTATGGATGTAAATTATCTAAAAATGCGGAGTGCGCGGGCTGTTCGAGAAATTAATGTTGAAATGTTGAACAACGTTTACAAACAATTTAGAAAAAGAGTTGAAGATTGCGCTAGATGTGGAGGACGCATCACCAATCACCGCAACGATTGCAGGGCTAGATAGTGCAGGTATGGCTGGTACGAAATCCCAAACATACACTACGTGGAACTGTGTCTGTCGAGGATACCCTGGCGTGATAACAGGGTGGTCTACGAAGAAAGTACACCTATCGACCACTCGAAATGAACAACTATGTGAATGTGAATGCGGAGCGTATAAGGTGTTTACCGACGTATCCCAAATTAAGGAAATATACCCGAACATGACCAAGATCGAAGAATTAGATTTAAGGAAACAAAGACGAGTTTACACCCGCGAACACGGTGTAATCACGATGACAAAACTCAAAGAATATGAATCCCAATACAAAAGAGAGTTCGAACAGGAGGAAGAGTCATTGGCAGGTGATGAATTCGAACCACCTGCTGAAACAACATCATTGACTTCAATTGACTCGGCAGAACTTGAAGCAGACATAGTTGGGAGGTACTGCTATACAGATCTGATCCCCGTGAAATGCTTTTCCGTAACCACCTGGACAAGGGGACCTTATGTAACAAAAGATCCACCGTATTCTCCTTTTTTCACCAGCATTAATGAGAAGCTAATGGATTCCAACCCCACGACTGCGATAATGACTTCTCTACGGGGACCACTGTGCGGGACACCGCGTCCGTCGTCGCACTCGCAAAATACCTCAAACAGACTTCCGAAAATCACAGAGACGTAGTACCAGTACTGCGTATATTATGTATTGGCATAAGTGTCGACAAATACGCTTTGACGGCAGATCCCGTTATATTTAAATTCGTAAGACGATTCGAACTAGATAACCAAAACACTCCCGCAGATGTGACCACGAATCCGCTGATCTACCCAATTTAAACATATCTGCAGCGCATAGCACATAGCTGTATCCATGGGAGTTAACAAAATAAATGGGTAGGGGGATTTTTCTTACTCCGACTTAGACGCAACTGTATGTGGAATAACTGTTTCGAGTTTCGATGCCATCCTTGTTTATAAACAGAAAAGCAATAAAAGTTTTATCGAAATGACATTTGCCTTTTGTCCAACGTCGACAATTACAGGTAACACAATACTGATGTAACGTTCGGACTTGGTTATATTTACAATCAACAACTCGACATAATTTCAAGTTTTTGATCTTATCTTAAGTGATTACTGGATTTTTCGATACAAGCAACATTTTTTATAAAGAATAACTTTTTCTCCTATTTGTACTTATATATGTATTTTGAAGCACATCTACCTCAGTTCATTTAAAACAGTTTACTTTTTATAGATATATGGCCTTAGTGGCAAAATGCAGTGGAGGAAAACGTGTAAACTATACGAAGACTATATCGTATACCACACGGGTACATGCAGCTGTTATATCTCCCTTGGCTGGACCTAGTTGGCATATGCAAGTTGGGAAGGGTCATAATTGATAAACAAATTGTTTATCCTCAAGACCTCATATTACAATTATACAATAATTTAACGATGATTTACAAATCTAAATTTTCAACTTATCATCAGTTTAATTATGGAACATTCTTTAGATTTCTAGAGGATATAGCTAAGAAACTCGAATCCAAAAAGATCCAACTCCCACGTTACCAACCTCTTGTACAACTACTGGATGAACGAATTATATATCTACCAACAGAAGATAGCATCTTGCCTTATTTAATTGAAATGCCCGTAGTCTTATTTCAAGGAAGATTACCCCCATTTTTACAAGATGAAAATGATATTCAGAGTTCAACGCAAGTAGATATTAGCTTGGTATTGACATTTTATTTTAATTCACTATTACATCTATGCTCAAAGAAACTCCGAGATCAAATCTTACATGAAATTCAATGTAATCCTCTTTTATTACCCTTAGTAAGATTTGTAGACTCAAACTTTTCACTTTTACCTAAAGATCGTTCCTTCACTCAAGGTTTTACAAATCGAGATTATGTCGAGTATGTATTCTTTTCATTTACAAGTATATCTAAATTAGGAGCTAAATATGAACATATCAAAGATTGGATGGACAAAAGGATTGGAGCATTAATGACTAGTTGCAAATTTGTATCTACCGGAACTGTAACAGCTCAACCATTGCAATTTGACATCAGTGCATTTGGAGCTTTAGCTTTCTTAGATACAAACCCAACATTACGATCATGTATATATAAACCACTTATTATAAATCCGATTAAAGGGGGTAATGTGATGACAGGTCTAATATCACAATGTAAAATGGTCTTAGAATATGCAAATATGTCTACATTCCGAATAGCTTTGGCATTTGCCCATGCATGTGAAACAGAAGTTCATCTATTTAAGCCATGTGTTGAACAAAGTAAATATTTAATTAATCTCGAAGAACAACTTGTACGGTTGATGCTCCTTGTTGTATACATTCCAGATGGGGCATTTTCTATCCATGAAACAACGTTACGGGCAACATGCTGTAATTTTAATGAAGCGATGGTTGAAATTGAATAGGAAACTGGCCAACATGACGAATAGAATCTTTTTGTTGAGATGTCGGAGCTCGAACGTTATACCATCACACATCAAGAATGGTTCAAGAAATCTGTTGGCGCTGTTACATGGTTCTCACGGGAAGTTAGCTCAGGATATTGTAAATTTTAATAGCAGGTTAGGATCGAAAACACTTAGTTTAGAAATTAAGATCACAATTCATAGTCTTAAGGCCGTAAAAGGTCACATAAACAATGTAATGATTGATTTACAAAATTTAATCCCACAACTAGTTTTCAACGATTTTAAAGCACATGTCGAACGGGCGTACACCAAACTGTTTCAATCTATTCAAAAAACCAACATTAAGAAATTCAATAAATTAAAAAGAACTTCCATATTTAAGCCTTTGTTTAAAAATAACGCTCGGTGGTTTGTTAATTTGTCGGACGTGACCTTTCCGGATGATGTCAGAAATTTGCTTTCGTTGGGCCCTAAGTTTAGCATTAATAGTTCCCCTAAGGACATTAATATTGGTTTGCTATTGGCAGAAGTGGAGGATGTGATCTCCACGGTCCCCAGTGACGAGAGGGACCAAGTAAGAGCACAGGCTACTAATGTGATTACGAATTACCTTAACTTATCGAATCACAGTAGATGTTTTTCACAATTTCAAGACGTATTCAGTAAGACTAAAGTGTTTCTTAAAGAGCATAACAACATCATGATAGTCAAGGCAGATAAGGGTAACGTCGCAGTAGCCATGGCCAGTGATGACTATCACATTCGAATGTCATCTTTGGTGGGGGATGTATCCACATATGAAACACTCAGTAGGGACCCTACATTTATGTTACAAAAGAAGACCAACGATTTACTTAAAGTATTTAAACAGAATGACTGTATAACAGAAGAGTTATACAAGCAGTTGTTCATTACGAATTCTGTATTACCAAAAATGTATGGGTTACCTAAAATACATAAAGAAAATTTTCCTCTACGTCCTATAGTGTCATGTGTGGGTGGGTCCACCTACTTTTTATCTCGATTTTTGTCTGAGGTTCTCTCGGCTGCTTTAGCGGACCGCACTGACTATAACGTAAAAGACTCATTTACCTTGGTCGAAGAACTGAGTAATTTTTCAATTCACAACAATTACATTTTAATTTCGTTGGATGTGGTTTCGCTGTTTACTAATGTGCCTCTGGAGTTGGTCCTTTTCGTCATTGAGGCCAAGTGGGACTTAATTGAGCCTCATTGTAATTTTACGTTGGATAGCTTTTTACAAGCCGTAGATTTAATTTTCACTAATTGTATGTTTTCTTTTAATAAGAAATTTTATAAACAAATTTTTGGTACCCCGATGGGTTCTCCGCTGAGTCCTATTGTTGCGCAAATTGTCTTAGATCATATGTTAGATTATATTTTGCCCGCCTTATCGTTTGATATTCCCATGTTAAAAAAGTATGTGGATGACATCATCTGCGTGGTTCCGGAGGGCCAGGTTGATGAAACACTGAGAGTTTTCAATGATTTTAATGAACATATTCAGTTTACAGCGGAAGTTGAGACAGACAGATCAGTGCCTTTTTTGGACACTAGGGTCATTCGCACTACAACTAACCGTTTAATGTTTGATTGGTACTGCAAGCCAACCGCGTCGGGCAGATATATCAACTTTCACTCAAACCATCCATTACAACAGAAAATCAATAATGTTTTCGCCTTGAAAAACAGAATCATTAAACTCAGTCATAGTATGTTTCATAACAAAAATCTTAAATATATTTCTGAATTATTTATTAACAATGGATATCCTGTAACTTTAGTTAATAGTTTGTTATTCAATACACCTGCATCCAACAACCCCTCCAGTGACAATAGTCCTCCTATTAACAATTTGTCTAACTCACTCGTCACTTACAAACGTTTTCCATTAATTAATAACATTACTAACCATATCCTTAATATTGTCAAATCGGATGTAATAAAAATAGCTAAATATAATCCAAAAACTGTCAATAGTCTCTTTAGTAAATTGAAAGACAAGGTTCCATTGGAGCTTTCATCCAACATTGTTTATAAAATTCCTTGTGGTGGGTGTGAAGGTTGCTATATTGGCCAGACTTCCCAGTGGCTGAAAAACCGTATCATCCAACATAAAAGTGATTGTCGCATTAAAAAGAATTCGTGTGCCCTAGCATCTCATGCTGTCTCTAACAAACATAATTTTAACTTTGACGGTGTTACTATCTTAGCGAATCAGCCCAGATATAAATTTAGGACCTTTCTAGAAATGTATTTCATTAATAAACAGAAAAAGAATTCGGTAAATTTTAGATCTGATGTGAACAATTTAAATATAATTTATTCTCATTTACTTAATTATCAATTTAATAATGTCCCTCGACGATCGGTGACTTTTTAAGGCTTGAAAGCTTGAATTGTGCTGTTTGGTGGTTTTTGGTTTAATTTTTCGTCAATTTTGTTATATCAATGTCAATCTTGTTAATTTAATTGTTAGCGCTAAAATTTAAATCTGATTTCCCCCTCAGGGTGTTACATTGTATTACAGTTGGTACTTCTGTCTCTGTTTACGCGTGAGTTGCGTGCTCACATGTCATTTAACCTCAAACATGTGAACTATTAGATCGTAAATTCTAGTCTTTGGCCATTTTAATGTAGTTTTTAAGTAATTTTAACTCTTAACGTATTTTATTCCTATTACACTGTATCCATTTGCGATGTGGCTTGCAACGTTGTCATTGTATTTAAAATCAAATTTTGTAATAATTCCAACTTTTTACAACCAACACTAAGATATGTAAGTAGTTTTGCTGGTTTCCTTAACTGTTTTTGACCATTGTGAGTTGAATTATGTACTTTTGTAGTTTTCCTGATGAAGCAGTGATTTTACTGCGAAATATTGAAAATATCAACTGAGTTTTGGGTTTTTCTTCCTACACCACTGACCGTATCCCCGATAAACTTGTCGTTTTTGATTNTGTTTGGTGGTTTTTGGTTTAATTTTTCGTCAATTTTGTTATATCAATGTCAATATTGTTAATTTATTTGTTAGCGCTAAAATTTAAATCTGACTTCCCCCTCAGGGTTTTACATTGTATTACAGTTGGTACTTCTGTCTCTGTTTACGCGTGAGTTGCGTGCTCACATGTCATTTAACCTCAAACATGTGAACTATTAGATCGTAAATTCTAGTCTTTGGCCATTTTAATGTAGTTTTTAAGTAATTTTAACTCTTAACGTATTTTATTCCTATTACACTGTATCCATTTGCGATGTGGCTTGCAACGTTGTCATTGTATTTAAAATCAAATTTTGTAATAATTCCAACTTTTTACAACCAACACTAAGATATGTAAGTAGTTGCTGGTTTCCTTAACTGTTTTTGACCATTGTGAGTTGAATTATGTACTTTTGTAGTTTTCCTGATGAAGCAGTGATTTTACTGCGAAATATTGAAAATATCAACTGAGTTTTGGGTTTTTCTTCCTACACCACTGACCGTATCCCCGATAAACTTGTCGTTTTTTATATATATATATATATATCTGTGAGTGAGGTTAGTGTCCGCCATCTGTAGGAAAGGCAAATGTGGCAAAACATAATACCGATTCGATCATTGCGCCCTCTTGAGGTGGCCTCACACACTCCTATAGTATTTGTATAGTTCTCGATCTAGTTATACAGTCAGGTCCGAAACTTCCCCCTCCCCCTTGATAACTTTTGAACGGCTGGAGCTATCGATATGAGAAAAAACAGGGTCGTTTTAATTTTAATTTAATTTTTTCGTACAAAATTTTGATGATATCAACAATTCAATTCCAAAGTGGTGTCAACTTTCTTATTTTAAATGGAACATCCTGTATATTTTGACGTTTTTGGAAAGGCAACGGAGAGACGAATCCAACGATGCCGTAAGTTCAACTTTAATTTGAAAAGTAACAAGAGAGGCATAACTTTTCTGCCATTTTCTTTATGTGTTCCTTAGTTAGCCATAAGGCAGTAAACATTTTTAGTGTTAAATAACAAGAAATACCATTAATAGACATTTACTAATTAATTAGCTACCAAACAAATAAAAGCAAATTTTTATTACGAACATCTGGCCAATTTTACTTTAAAAAAATAACATATTACAGAAAAATTATTGCTGCCTATCTTGCTACTTTTCAAATTAAAGTTGAACATATGTGGTATCGTTGAATTCGTCTCTCCATCGTCTTTCCAAAAACGTCAAAATATGAAGGGTGTTCCATTTAAAATAAGAAAGTTGACATCACTTCCGGAATTGAATTTTTGACAACACCAAAATTTTGTACGTAAAAATTAAAAATGACCTGTTTTTTTCATAACGATAGTTTCAAAAGTTATCATGGGGGGGGGGAGTTTTGGACCGCACTGTACATATATATGTATATCTGTGGTTAAATGCAAATGATTACGACACTCACCGATAGATGGCGCCGTACATCAGTTGTAAATTCCAAAACGTTTATCAGTTTATCTCTCTGGTAACAATCAGTCTGGTAAAGTGTTAAGCTCCGTTATAGACCTTTTCAATCAGGATAGTTTCAACCTGATAAACATTTAGAAAGGATTATCTTTACAAAAAGTGGACAAAACACAACTAATATGTAGTACAGCAATCCTGAAGAACCCGCTTTTAATAGCTGACGATACGTTGACTTTCCCTTGAACCTCGCCTAAAGTCTATCATTAAAAACATGTTATTAGTATCATTAGGGGTAGAAACTAAACGAATTTAAAAAAACTAATATATTTAAGAGTTATTAAACTTTCGTATGTTTCAAAGCGGCTTTGCGAGTGGGAGAGAGCTTTGGCTGGAAATTGGCTTCTGTTTTGCCTTTTCTTTTGTTTTGAGGCGATTCCTTTGCAGCAAACTCAGTCCAAAATATTTTCAGATAAATTTAGGTAGGGAAACACTAATCGTTCATATTTTGTTTAGGGGAAACTGAAATGTGATTTTTTGTATTAATCAGTAAACAATTATTTTCATTGCTTAGAACTCGTTTCCAGCACCGACAGTGTTATTGCCCGCTTATCAGCCATATGGACATTTTACGTCGCCAATAGGTGGCGTGGTGCATCACGCCTTAACAATCTCTGCTGAAACCTGTGCTAGGTCGATGACTCGATAAACATTGACCACTGACAATTGACGATTGATAATAACGCAGAAAGTAACGTTAGCCTACGAATTTGTGTTCAATGTAAGTCGAACTTGTGTGTTTAACTAGTATTATTATTACATTTTAAAAGGGTGTTTATGATATAATATTTTTACTAAAAATATTATATGTCTAAAATTTTTTTAGACATTAATTTAATTGATTTACTTATATGAAAAGCCTCTTAGGGGTTCCAGACAACAAATTTCTTCCATTACCTTTACACCATTTTATTTATGTAAGAACATGTTTTTGTTTTATTCTGTCTAATCCATAGTCCTTATATCTTTTTCCCCTCGAAGTTGTCTTCAGGTCCCATAGCAATCTATAAATATTGCTTTCCCTTTACTGCACCTCAATTTCTACTAAGTGTATTTACTATTTCTATTGCCAACTTGTCGAACTTAATTATTTATTATTTTATTTAACTAAGAGTCTTTGATGTCGAATTATTTAAATCGGGAGTTCTTGGAGAACATCCAGTCCAACTCAATAGCAATAATTTCCTCTTACTCAGACATTATAAGTTACTATTCTTTCTGAATTTCCGTCCTAATATTTCGTTGATTCTCGTATTACAAACACAAACCCAAAATCTATACACGGTGATTCTGAAATAAGTACATATGATAGCTGACAACCCAACCCCAAATATGCAAAAATTACGGCCCTATGTTGAAAGGTGTGCCAGAAAAAAATATTTTAAGTTTTGAGTAAAACATGACAATAACGCCGAATTAGCATCAATAAAGGTTGTTTTGCAACATTTCACATTATTCCCGCCAAAGGAAGTTGAATTTCAACGCGACACATTTTGAAATGGACACAGGGCCGTACTAGAACCGAATGCCCATATAAAAAATGCCATGTTTCGAAAATTTTAAATGAAGATAGGACCGCCGTTTTTGCGGATTTGGGTTTGGGTTAAGGTCAGCTATCACCTGTTAAAATATCTGTACTTATTTCAGAATCACCCTGTGTATTGAACAGAAATAGGGGGCAGTAGATGAAGCGACGAAACCAAGACTAAATCGCTGCAAAATGTGTTCGAAAAATGTATTAATCGAACTGATTTTTCAGGATTTTCGTGAATCATCGATTCTTTATCTGTTTCCTTTGCGGCATCGGCATCGCCCGGGATTGCGAAATCGCAAAACGTTCGTCTTCAAGGAAAATGAATCAACCGGGAGTTTTCAAAAGAAATAACTAAATTCGTCGATTGGAGCGATCGATGCGCTCGATCAACGGAATTCGTATTTATGGGATGTTGACTGACTTACAAGTTACCTACGCTCGATTTTATCGATTTCGCGGAATCGCACGTCGTCGATAAGGTCGTTATCTGCGTTCTTGTCGGTCGTTTCCATTCGAAATAGTTCGAATTTGTTCGATTCGTTTAATTGTTAGAAAATTAAATTTAAACATTAAATATACATATGAATGATTTATCGATTTATCAAGTTTTTCTTTTTCTCTGTAGGTGGTATAATTTAAAACAAAAGTATCAATTTCACAGCCAATCAAGGCTTTTTTCTATCTACTTTTTCCTGCTATTGCATTCTGATTTGTCAGCCTTCTATGACACACAATGTACAGTTTTTGTTTTTTGCAACTTTGTTTCCAAGTTTTTCTTTTCCTTCTCCTTTTCGAACGATAAACACGTTAGACAATTTTTAAGTCATCACTTAATCTAACCCAATATGGTTGCTGGTCAAGAATTTTAGTTTTCAATTTGTTCAAATTTTTAATAAATAACTTTTTTTTCTTTTTGTTTTTAAATTTTGCGATGTTTTGGCTTCATGCTTACAAAGTCAATATTTTTCTCAATAAAAAAGTGAAAAATTCGATTACGATGCGGAATTGAAAAGTAAACGAATAAATCGTGAATGAGGATGAAGACAAGGTTCAATCCAATTCGTTTATTTATAACGTGCAGACATCGAGATGTACACAGACGCCATATTCGCGTTTGCGATCAACAAGACGGCGACGTTTATTTGTATTGGATTCGTATTTATTCTCTGCGGAAAAAAGTTCGAAATTTAGAGTTTCTGGTTGCGTCTTCTGAGGAGGAATAAATTTTTGGAGAATGAATTATTAAATAAAATACAAATTCCGTGTGTTATTAACAAGTTTACTCCTTTGGTGTTTGGTGCATAGTTTGAACGTTTTTATCTTCATAGTATGATGTCTAATTTTGTTGAAATGTTGAAGGATCAATTATGAAAAGTAGGTTTGAGAGGAAGGATTTATGGAAAAGGAGTGCAACGAACCATGTGCAAAGAAATAGAACCAAAATATAGATCGGATCGGTTAACTGTCTTATTATTAAATCTATATATACAGGGTGATTCATAATGT
>JAFFZR010004946.1:0-21069 GCA_018397195.1 Lethrus apterus
CGTAATTTTACAAAATTGTCAAAACACCTTTTAATCAACGTCGGTCTTGGAGAATAAAAGGATCAATATCAGAAATCACGAAAACAAGAATAAAAAAAAAACAAATTCAAACTACGATTACCAAAAATAGAAAATACTTACAAATCCACCCCCGATTTCGAAACATATTTTTGTATACCGCTTGCCAGGATAATAAATCATACCCGAGTACGCCGAAACGTAAATTAGTGCAATTTTTACTACCTGCTGTCTACTTAAGAGTAAAATTTAATTATATTTAGTTAGACACACAAGTGGCAGGTGCCACTGTCTATTTTCCAACGAGCGAAGCACAGACGCAGGTAACGAATCTAATTGTTCGGTGAGCATCAACGAACCAACCTAATTTGATAATTTCACTCTATTTACAGGAATTATTTTTGCGTTCTCTTAATTTAATTAATTACTATTATATAAATTACATCGATAAGTGCGTAAAGTCTAGATAGATCATTTTGGAAAAAAATGACAATGTGCTTACCTATTTTAATTACACGTTTTCATTGATTTTTTTTTTATTAAAATAGAAAAACGATTTCAAGTGCATACAAATCGGCAATTTAGATTTTTACACGTCGATGCATCTGCAATTATAAAAATAGCTTCGACAGAGCAAATTAATCAAAGCGAATCTAGGCTCTCGCGACAACAAAAAGCTGCTTTGTGTATGCGTTCAAATCACTTATTTATGCACCACACTATATTAAATTTAATGGACAGATAGAATCGTAATTGTAAATGTGCACACGGATCCATGTTTGATATTGAGCACCGAGTGATTATAACAATATTAAATTAACGAAACCGCCGCTATTAATTTTGCGGTTTATTCCAGTTACATAAATACTAAAATTATAATGATTACGCCCGACAATGCACCAGTCTAATATTTCAATTATCTCTATCGGTGTCCGCTACCGTGACTCCTTTGTTTGCGGTGAGTAATGATCCTACAGCGTTTTGTTTATTTATCGTCGTAATTCGTGCGCACTTGGCAACATCGTCGAAGCTCTCTCAGGTAAAAACGAAGAAGAAGAATAACGCAACAGGCTACGAAGGTCGTACCACTAAATGGTCCTTTACGTACGATCTTTGACAGACTGGCTGTCGTTGAATATATTTATTCGAGTTCGGAGGACAATCTTGATAGACATTCCACCAAGATATTGAGTTTCTCCCGACTGTAAACGTTAATAAATGGTTGACGAACGAGCTTTTCCATTTTCTATTTGTGCTACAGGTTTTTATTAGGTTTTTTTGCTACGATTTATTATTATCATACAATTGAAAATATGAAAATAACACCCAATCATTGCATTTAAAGGTTCTTTTGAAACAAATGTTATTCCCTCCAAAGCAAGCTATTTTTCATTACGACGAACATTAAAATGACTACAGGACCGTATTTAGAACTGAATGACAATTAAAAAAAAAAAAAAAAACATTTTTCGAAAATTTAAAATGAAGATGACACCGCCGTTTTTGCGGATTTGGATTTAGGGGCAAGGTTAAAATAGTTGCGACGTCGTATTTCAGAATATCCAGTATAAAGAAATAAATTATTATTATATTAGAATAAGGAAAATTTACCTTAAAATGTCGGACCTGAAATTGCAACCAAAAAAATTTTTTTCTTCCTTTAAAATGACAATGAATTAAAAATTAATTACTTCGTTTAGTGACCGGAAAAATGTGACTTAGATTTTAGCAACTTAGCAGTTAGTGTATTAGAATTAGAAAAATGTTAATTGTTGGTCACTCACTAAATTGTAACAACATTTAAAAAAATTAATATTACAAGGACGACGTGTCCTTGGCAATGCTTTTGACACGTTGGGATATGTTACGTCATCTACTCCTCAACAATAAGTATTGAGTATGGGGTACCCCAGGAATACATTCCAGGTCCTCTTCTTTTTGTAATGTGAGTGAATGATTTAATAATTTAAATATATGAAACCGTTCGATAATTTTCTGATATAAGGTGAAGTTTGTAGCTTTAAACATGTTACGGGTAATAAATAAGTATCGTATTGGAAAATACTATGTTCTAAATCAATCTGTTCACTCACGATCATTTATTTTAGGTTCATTTATTTTTTGTTGGTATAAAGTTCTTTATTATTATTATTATTATTATTGCTAAAAATATAACAATAATTTTTATTAAAAAAAAAAATAATAACGATAAAATATTGTAACCTTACGGCGAGGATGCGGCGTTAAATGTTTCGAAAATGAATTATCATAAATGATTTGTTGGGATTAATAATCCCAATTAAGCATTAAATTTGGGAACTTTGCCAAATTGTACTTTCCAAATCTAAACAGCGCGCGTTTATTATTTTGGACAGGTTGGTAATATACAAATAAAACAATCAATTAATATGTATTTTATTTTTAATTGCTTCGCGTAAACGTCACGTGCCCACGAAAGATTTAATTTCAACGAACGCTTCGCCAAAGCTTTAAGCCAATCCGAGTCCAATTATTTAAATGTATTCAAGCGTAACTGTGCACTTAATTTATTCCCGCGCGATTTATGGTTCATTAGAATGGCGAATGGTCTCTGACAAGCGTGTTGGCCGTTCGGACGACTCGGTTTCATAGGTGCGAAGGGTGTGCGTCGGCAATTGAAAAGTGTCATCACCTCTTCGCGCTGGCTTTTTATCGTACTGCATAATGAACCGACCGGTCGACTTGTGCGGAGAGACGGTGACCAAACGATCGTCTCCGGTCGGTGTTACGCTCACAGTCATCGACGGATTCGACCGGAGACGAGTTCGTGAGAAGACCACGTTCTCCGACAGATTGGCTTATCTTGTTTCTGCTCTGTTATTGCGACCGGCTTACTTATGAGATGTTCTTTGTACTCTTTACGGCCGACACGTTTACACTAATATAAGCAGCGGTGCTCGAAAGAACAAAAAATAAGTGCAAAGGCACCGGTATGCGGATCATTCGGTTTTAGATAAACGTCTCTAAAAGGACGCATGTCTAACTAAAAGATACGCTTGGCTGAAAGACTTTTTATTTGTAATCTTAAGAACACACCGTCATAAATGTTTTACGAATGGTATTACAAGAAGATTTTGTTCGTGCATATACGATAACGTTAATTGTAGATTAGGTAGTACTTGATTGATGAAATCCTTCACAAATAAGAATTGTGAAATACTTTATATTTGTTAAGCCGATTATAACAAAATTTGTAAAAAACAAACATTAACGATATTTCCCACGATTTTGATTGTTTCATTGTTTGGAAAGAGCCTAAAATGAGTCATGACTGTTTCGTCGTACTTAGGACGACGGAACGTGCTGAAAGTTAATGTAACATTATTCAAACTTAAAACGATTATCGATATGGTAAATCTAAATTAACAAGAGTTAGTGCGTGAAAAATCCTTGGTCGCAACTTCGAAACACTCGAAGCCATCAAAAGACTCTAAATGTACAGTCATAAACTGGTTCGCTTCGATTATTATCGCTATATATTTATCCTCATTTTGACATCGGATCTTACCAATGGACGGCATTAATTAAGCGTTAAGTTGTAGAACGTCGATAATGTTAAAAGATCCGACACACTTTAATAAATTGACGTCATTTAATAATAAGTTATCGCGTATTCTCACACTGAAAATTACTAGTTAGAAAAACGCGAAGGAGTGGAAAATAATCTATATTATTATGTAAATTTGTTGATTTTTTAACTCGTACGAATTTTTTAAATTTTAAGTTTGCAGTCCGTAAATTTTTTATGGGTTATAATCGGAAAATATATACGTAAACTAATTATTTTCTTAGATTTCTACTTCGAGGCCCCCTTCGTAACGTCTTAATAAAAATGACCTTATAACAAGCCAATAAATTTTATTAAAATCCACAAAACTTAGGAACAAGTCACGAGACGATATCCTAGTTTTTTTTGCAGAATTTTATAAATCTGTTTTTTATTAATTATATTAACAAAATGAAAATGTTGCTTACAAATTTCTTCAGCTTTTATTTGTTTTAACAATAACTTCGAAATGTTTGATTAAGTGGATTTTTTTTTTATTATTATTTTTTTCGACAATTTTGTTTCAATTTAAAGGTTTCAATTCAATAGGCTTGAAGATAAAAGACATATTTTTGTAAACGTAAATCTAGCATTGAAGATAGTTATAGCCTATAGGTTTCAAGCAATATGTTTTTAAACAGATTTTTTTCGATGAATTTTCTAGAAAAATACAATCATAATTAAATAAAAATTGATGGTCTATTGTTATTATCAAAATCAATTGGACTGGATCGAACAAGTTAGGTTGGGTTTCAAAATATTGTCACGTACTCATTCTTTTTCAATCCTTCATGTGCGGGTGGCAACATTTTTTTTAATGTATAAATTTTGATATTTTTGTCATTTATTTTATTAAAAATCAAATTAAACAGCGTGTATATATTTACAGTATTTAACATTTCTTTCTTTGATAAAAAGAAATAGTGGAATTTTGCAAATCGTCAAAACATCAAAGAGAATTTTGAAAATAATTAATTCTCAAACATACAGTGTGTCGCAATTTAGACGGCACCACCCCTGTATTTTTTTTTTTTTATATATTATCGATTTAAAAAATTTCTTTTTTCTGATTATACTCCTCACTAAATTGTACTTTTAGGGTATGTTACTTTCCCTTTAAGGTAAAATGCTAGTCTACTACGATTTAAAATAAACAGCAAAATTGAAGAAGTCGTATTAGGGATTTTTTATCAAAAAAGCTTGTTAATAAAAGTTGCTCACAATCGTTCAGGTAAGCTATATCCAAAATTTCATTAAAAACAAAAAAAATTGAAAGTCCAAAAAATGCGGGTAATAATCTCACAAGTTTGCCGTGATTTGCTATTTTACTCTTTTAATTCAATACAATAACAAAAAACGATGCTTAATTACTGAAATAACCGTATTTTCAACTAAATCGCAATTAGCGTGTGTACATTTGGACATTTTTTGAGATTTTCAATTTTATTTGTTTTTAATGAAATTGGATTTAGCTTATTTGAACGATTCTGAACAACTTTTATTAACAAGTTTTTTTGATAAAAAAATCTCTAATACGACTTCTTCAATTTTGCTGTCTATTTTAAATCGTAGTAGACTAGCATTTTACCGTGAAGGGAAAGTAACATACCCTAAAAGTACAATGTAGTGAGGGGTATAATCAGGAAAAAGAAATTTTTTAAATCGATAATATATAAAAAACATACCGGGGTAGTGCCGTCTAAAGTGCGGCACACTGTAGGTATATGTATTTTGTTAAAATTTTAACAATAAAATTATACTACTTATACTATAATTGGATTGGATTATTAGTTAGTTATTGAAGAAACAATTATAGAAATATAAAACATTTGAAGGTTAAAATTTCGTAAAAATATTTAATTTCTGCCGAGGGCAGATTTACGAAAATTATCATTTATATCGTCACAGTGAGTTAAAGATTATATGATTAATTAATTCATTCTTCCATATCGTCTACTATTTTTGTATTAGGAGGGGACTCCTTATGATTACAAGTTTAAATATACAGAGTGGGATTAAAATATGGAATATTTTTAAAAAAACATACTCAACCGGTTTTTTAAAAAACACTGAACCGGGCCGATTTTATTTTTTAAAAATACACATTAATATGTGAGATTCAACTTCCGACTTTCATTTGTTTTGTAGTTATGACGTCATAAAAAAAAATTTAAATGACAATATAGATTTTTTTGTAGTGGAATCCGATAGTGATTTTTCTTCCCTTTATGATCATCGAAATAAATTATAAGGTTGCATGAAAAAAATTCTGAGAAAAATCGAGCTGAACATTTAATGTTGATATTATGCTATATTATTATTATTATTATTATCATGGTATCTAGATTATTCAGTAAAGGTTGTAAGATAAAAACTAAACAGGAAATTTACGTACCGTTCATGGTCTGAATTATTTGTTATCAAGGATAATATCAATAATAAATGTTCAGCACGATTTTTCTCCGAATTTCTTTTATATAACATATGATTTATTTGTATGGTCATAAAGGGAAGAAAAATCACTATCGGATTTCACTACAAAAAATCTAGATTGTCATTTAAAATTTTGTTGTGGTGACGTCATAACTACAAAACAAATGAATGTCGGAAGGTGAATCGCACATATTAATGTGTATTTTTAAAAAATAAAATCGACTTGTTTCAGCGTTTTTTTTTTAACCGTTTGAGTTCGCTTTTTTTAAATAAAAATAAACTATACATTCTGTAATAAGTTAATTAGGTCGAAATTATGCGATTGAGGTTAATATGTTAACAATTTATTTTCGTTCGCACACATGTTAAAATACGTTGTTTTGTCAATGGTTTCACAATCAGAAAGAGAAAATATAAAAGTTTATTACATAAATATTTACAATTTGATTATCATCCGATCGGTGAAATTTTTATTTCAGTCCCGTTAATTACGGCTTTTGACACGACAATCTTATCAATATCAACAGATTTTTTTTTCATAATTCAGATCATCTATACTTTGTTATTAAATATTATTGCAATATAATTCGTAACTGTAAATTGTTCTAAACGACATAATTTGTAATTTAAATTCACAACGATTAACTTTGACGAACAAAGTTTTTCAAATAAAATCGTACAAATGCCAAAGCCGCACTAAAAATACCGCGAGAGCTCACTAAAACTGTCTGGAACATATTTATTTCCGGCTTAATTTACAATTGCAAATAATGTGCAAATTATGTATGTACCTGTACCGTTGATCGTATACGAGGCAGCTTAATTAAAACAGGAAGATTTGAAGCGTAAGAATTGACGATCAACACCTTGTCAAACACTTAGTGTTTTTAATTAATAAATTGATCATAATAATTATTTGAAAAATGTATTTATGCTGATTTTTATGATAATCTCATTAAAAAAAAAAAATCCAAAGACAAAGTGTGCGTAAAATAAATCTCCTTTTTTTTAAATGAACAATTTCATATCTTTGACGAAGATGTAAAATGGACGAAACGTCGATGAGGGATTTCAGCCACGAAGCGATTTCAATGGACACCGAAATCATACAAAATCAGGAAAAGGCATGGCTATATTATAATCCATTACCGTTAGCATTAAATAGGCAGGACTTGACTGTACTGCACATGATGAGGTCGTTTGTAGGAGAAAGCAACATCACCGGCGATTTTGCCGACCACCATATATTTAAAAGGCGACTGGGTCAGCCAAAACAATTTGTCGACGGCTGCGAACTAAGACTAAATAGCCGTTAAGTGCGCGCATGAGATCGTATTTCACGCACTCGACATCAACGCCAACACTAAACAAACATTTTTTTTTAAACGTAGATGAAATATGCTTAAATTTGCAATCATAAGCAAACGCCCCACAATCCATCATAAAAATAGTGGAGATATGGAAGAATGAAACATTTCTTTCTGTGTTGTCAGTGAGCGGAGAAAATTATTAAAAAAAAAATCATAATTCGTAGTCTTCGAAGAATTCCAAGCTGGAAATACTGGGAATTATTTCAAGTAACTGATGACTCTGATGAGAGACTATTCCCAATGAACAAATTGTATCAACTTCCCATACAATGAACGAATCTGGAATCGTTTCCAAGAAAATGGCTGCCAGTTTTTCTCGAGTTCTTCCAAATAAATTTGTATCAAAATATTGAAAAAAAGTCCAGCTTCAATTTTCATCGTTGATTAACAAGGTATGTAAAATGAGCAAACTATCTCCACTTTACTTTCTCGATTTTTCACGATTTAAGATCAAGAGGATATCAGTATCCTGATTAAACTATTGGGGCTGCAAAGATATAAAAAAAAGATACCAACTTTACTAACATTAAAAATATAATAAGTAATACATAGATTACATCGACGAGAAATTCAAATTTTTCTCAAAGATGAAATCACTGTGAATGTAACTTGTACAATACCTTCTCCACACACAAAGGCGATACTCTGCACGTAATAGACACACGTCTTGTATGATTGACGGTACTAAACGGCCGACAACAGTGACCTGTTACGACAGCTAATCGATCCATTATTAAAAACTTTCACGTCATACGCTTGAAATACCATTTGTAACGCGGATTATTTCTTCATTTGCGCGAAAGTTGATGACATACACGACTAAACTAAATTTTAATTAATGGCTCGTTTTTTACTTGTAATGTGTATCTTTAACTCAAATCAAATAACGTTAGTCCAATTGGCGTGATAGAACAAATAATCATTGCAATTTGAGATTTATTTAATTAGAAAAAAAAATGCTCACATTTGCAGAGTTTTTATTTACAATGCGTTGAATTAATTTTTGAAGCGCCGCAATTGAAACAGGAACAGCTGTTTGGTGGTGACTAAGGCGGACGGTCCGAGCCTTGATTAGGCTTCTGGTTAATTAAGAGCCCCTCTCAACACCCGCATTTTCATTTCCTTCGTTAGGTTTGCGTGTCGAGAGACCTGGTCTCATTTACATGCACACTCGTCCAACGGCTGGATCGGGGAGTCCACGAGAACCCCAGCACGAAAAAAAATTGTGAACAGACTGTACCATTTCCGACTGAGCGGCGAACGACGTCGGGCAAAAGCGACGATTACAATTTGAAATTAACGAAATAAATGGCGATGAAGGTGGACCAGACTCGTGATTTCTAAATATGGATTTACGGCGCCGATGCCCACGTCCAAGCAGATTCACGACTGCTCGACTAAATTAACTTTCTTCATAGGTATTTCAATTTACATGATCAAAAAAAAAAAAAAGACTAAAGGTGTCGCTACCGCCGACGTGTTGTAAATTATTGCGGTCGCTGGTAAAAATGCTAATTAAATTACCTCTAATGTCGCATAATAATACGTCATTATGTCTCAGACGACCACATGTTTGCATGTTGTACAGGCCTGATCGACACATGTGACACTGTTGCATCGAAAGACAAAATTACGAAATACTTCAAATGTTTCCGGAGTTTCTATGTTTATTTATATGTTATTTTTACAAGTTCAGAGCTATCACTGCCATGACCTAGATATAAATCATCGACATATTAGGAATCATTGTTTTCTTCATCGTCGACGAGCGCAAACGAGTTGATTTAAATGATCGTTTGTGTTTCTAAAATTTGTGTGTCTTACTCCTAAAATTATGAATCGTCGCGAAGAAACAAACCTATTAAAATATCAAATAATTAAGTGGGAAGGAAGGAAACTGACAGAAACAGTAGAAAGCAAAAAGTGAGAGGACCTCTAGGGAGGTGTTTTAAATCAGAAAAAAAAGAAACATGCTGTGTGGAATATAAAGAATAATATTGTTAAAAGACCAATACAAATGCCAATGAAAACAAACATAAATATGATTTTTAAAAAATAATTATAATAAAAATAATCAAATAATGCAGATTGGATAGTAAATTAAACGAGTTCTCTTTATCGTAGCTATTTGTCTGCTAAACCTTCCTAAAGCACACAATTAAAAAAAAATCAATTTCAGTCAAGCTTGAGCTAAGAGACGCAATTTACTGAAATGATGCCAACATTCGGATAATAATAGAAAATCTGAGTAATTGTTTGTTAAATAATCAACTTAATCGTTCGATAAACGAAGGTAAACCATCACGTTCAGTTTGACACGAAAACTTTGCCGCGAAATCGAAACGCTTAGTGGTTGATTCTAATTATAGTTTGTAATTTATTTGCAAAGATTACTAATAAAGAAATCTCATAATCGAACTTTTGCTTTCCAATAGAAACGGTTCGTTTGCCGCTTGCCATTTTTAAATGTCGATAGTGATACTCGCCTATTTGTAGAAACCGTCCACACGTGTTTGTTATTTATATCCAAAACACGTAACATCGAAAACGAAAGAATACCCACTCCATCGAAACATTTGACCTGTTGTGTTCCATTCGCGTCAGTTACTTTTAGCGTCGTTTGATTGTCGAACGAAAAAACATACACGACATGCGACACAGCACCAAAAACTGCATTAATTTTCGATTGATACACGTGCGAAGCACATAAAAACGAACGCGGTCGCGATGCTCTTTCGACGCTCTCGAATACTTGACTGAATGCCTCTCCGTTGAAGCGGCGGAAACTCGGAACACGCCGCCGTTTACTTTCAACGTGTTCGAGGAGATCTAGAGTTGCGAGCGGAGACGAACGGTCAACTTGTTTCGAAACAACCGCGATCGCAGTCGACCTCGTATTTGACACGTGGTCTCGACGTCGCGATGCACGGTCGGCGTCTATTATTTTCGAACGCGTCTTTTGGCTTTTTTCGACGCCGTCACGGATTTTACACGTGAATGTTACAAACATCTACATTGAATTAAGTTTTTTAAAACTTTTTCAAATTGAACATTTGTAGTGTTTTTACAACTAACATTTCCGTTTGTGTGCCCGACATTCCTTATTGCCTTTACTCGGCAATGAGTTTAATCGAAACTATCAAAAATAGAAAGTTTTAATGTTAATTCAAAGTTTATTTTTTACAGATGACGCTCGACACTTGACAGTTAAAGACTTTTCATAGCTTGTCAAATTAAGAGGTTCCTCCCTTCTCTTGAGATATTGCGGTGTTACGTTTGTTCACGCCACACTTATAAATAATATGGTTTCTGTAATAAAGAAAAATATCGTAGTTTTCTTTAATAAAGTTTATTTCCGCACAAAATAAAACAGAATTTGCATTTGCATTTCGTTCCCACGAATTTTACTCAAAATCGATCCAAAGATATGTCTGACAATGCTGTTAGAAAAAAAATTCCTATAAACGATCAAAATGTCTTTTCAAAATTGAGGTTTTCAATATGTAACTTGCAACTGAGACATGTTACGATGTGACTTTCTCTATTGAATTCGCCATCATTTTCTACATAAGTGACGAGAATTTCATTAAATTTTCGTCAAAAAATCATTTTATCAACCATTTTTTAATGATTTTCATTATGTCTTGGATTTCATCCAAAATCAGTTCCTAAGGCAAGTTGCCCGAGGTGATCACGAATATGATGTTAATTTTCATCTGTGATTGATCATTCGGACGTCAGCGATCAAACTTCGATTTTCGTCAAAAAATCGCCATTTTATCAACCATTTTTTAATGATTTTCATTATGTCTTGGATTTCATCCAAAATCAGTTCCTAAGGCAAGTTGACCGAGCTGATCACGAATATGATGTTAATTTTCATTTGTGATTGATCATTCGGACGCCAGCGATCAAACTTTGGCTTTGAATGCTCGTAGTTCGAGGAGCAAGCTAGGGTAACGAGATTTACAGCATTGAATTTGTTACATGTTTTGCTACAAATTAGAATTTGATCAAATTCGCAGACATTGATTTTCGCCAAAAATTACCATTTCAACAAAATAAGTTCGGGGTCATCAGATTTTTTTTCAATTATGAACGATCATAATCCAACTTAATAAATCACATCGTTATACCTCAGTCATCACAATCCAATCACAATTAAATCCCAACTTAACAAAGTACCTAATCTATTTTTGTTTTAGCCTAGAATTTTACAGCCATATTTCAATTACAATTTATCACTAAACCTTCACAATTTTTGACTGATTTAATTTGGAAATAAAAACATATTTAAAGCAATATGTAAAATATAGTTGTTAACTATTTTTATTTTCCTCTTGAGCGTCCAACCAAATAATAAAAAATAATAATAATATAAAAGAACTTTTATTACATTTGGCAATATTACTATTACGACTAATTTTTAATTTTTTAAATTAAAACGATCTCTCATTTAATAACAGGTTAAAGATAACGTGATGATCGATGAGGCTAATCAATAAAATTTAACAAATCTACGAATAAATCTTAAATAAACAACGTACACTTTCGTTATTGTATCCGAAAAATAAAAGGCTTCGAGCTAGCCGTCCGTCCATCACACAACTTAAGAATATTATTTTTTCATCAAGACGGACATCGTACAATATGGACCACTATATTGCTGTTCCCTTCGCTCTTCGCCGGCCGATCGCGTTATTGGAACGGACCCTTGGGGACGGAAGGGGCTTGGATGAGATGAACGGCTTTCAGTTCTGTTTATGCGAGAAGAACGGCAGGCGAAAGAACGAAATTGAAAATTTCGAATTCGAAATATTTGGATTTTAGGAAAATTTGAAGAAAGTGTTCAATTAATTGAAAAATGTTTATTATTTAAAAATTGCAATTTTTTTGAGAAGAATTGTGTACATTTAAAGAAAAAACCTCAAATGTGCTAAAAATTAATTTGTTAAAAACTTTGCGCTTCTTCACACTTATTTCATGAAAAATGTTTAAAAGTTTCCAATTTCTTTTTATATAAAATTATGAATAATTTCCATTAATAACCCATTTTCCAGTTTGATCCAGATTGCATTTTTCAATAATTAAAAATGTAAACAATTTTACCGTTTTCAATTAAAACGGACCTAAAAAGAAAGATAAAGTTTGCTTAGTAAAAGCGCCTTAGTTTGACACTTTTTTCTAATGTGAAGTCAAAATGTCCAAAAAAACGTCTTACAAAAGAAAATTCAGAACAAAATTTTAAATTAAGATTTTAAGAGAAGACAGAATAACAATTTTTGCGGAACAGCGGTAAGTTCTGACCTTACAATTTTTCTACATAATTCTTATGCTCATGTACTCCTTACCATTTTGTATTATCGATTTTTTAATTTCTACTTCGCTCATTCTTTTCATCACAATCTCTCTAATCATTCTACGAGTCAATTTGTCGTCTTTTAACCCTTTAATTAGACTTAAACTGCATTAAATTCTTAAAAAATGAAAATGGGGCACTGATAATAATTTTTACGCATAGGTTCCATCGTGTACGTCTTTCGACTTAATTTCTTCAATAGTTTCTAATTTCTTTCTCCTTTCAATTAAAATTTTCTATTCTATTTTATCTTGCTAATTTATTTTCAATTCTTTAACTTTTAATTGTTTAGTCATGCGTTAAATTAACGATTAATAAATAAATTTAAAAAAGCAAGGGCATATAATATTTTTTTGGCGCCGAGCCTTACCTTGTAAATAAAAATAATTTCGAAAAATAGATAATCATCCGAGAAATTTTATCCATATTTTCCAATTTATTTTTCTTTGATTTCTTAAATTTTCTTCCTTCTGGGATATTGTAACCCATCTTTTTAATTTTAAATTTTATATTTTGATGTCGACGCCAGTGTATCTATCACATTGTGCAATTTGCGTATTGTTAATTAGAGATCAACATCACAAAAGATAAATTTAAATAATTTACAAACAAACAATTTTTAAAACAATCTGAAGGTAAATTCTAAAAAGGTTACGTAAAAAATGTAAAATTATAACAAATCAATTAAGCCTTGATTTAAAGATAAAACCTTCGTTGATGTAGATTAGTTTTCGCTCTTTAATGTTAAACTTATTCCATACATAAATAATTTCCTTCTTGAAAAAAAATCTTTATCAAAATGATTGAGTCAGCTTTCTTCAATTAAAGTGTGTTTTAATTTTTAAATTATGTATTCTGTCTTTAATTAAAATAAATTTTGTTAAACAAAAACTTCAACTCATTAAAGAAATAAGAAACGATTTATATGATGCCAGTATGAGAAAATTTCCGATCGGAAAAGAAAATAACGCGAGGGTCCGTTGAGGATGAAGGCAAAGCGTAAAAACGAAACGACTCATGGCACCTTATAAACGCCGCGTTTAAAACTCGAGTGTCGACAAACAGCACCGTAAATTAGACCATAACTCGCACAGGTGAGTTATAAATTAGGACTTGAGGAAATGCAAACAAACCGAATGAAAATTTTAACATATTTAACATTGTTTAACGCGCAAAGACGACGACGTTCGTCGTTGAATAATTAATTCTTTGTGGGGTGTACGATATTAAGTATGAACATTAAAATATTTGAACCACAATTTGAGGTCAAGATAAAAGTTACATGTAAAAAAATGTCATTATCCATTGCTAAATATATTCAATATCGATGACCGGGAATAGATTATATCTTTAAAAATGTTGATCTTGGACTTAGTCTCCTAGTTCTAATCCCGGAGCAAAAGATACACTATGATCATACTTGTAGCTACGTGACTTGTTAAGATTTAATTCTTTTTTTATCGTTTTCATAAAAAAAAAAACAACAACAAATGTTGTAATACATCATTCCAACGTTTGGTTTTCGGCGTCCGCATCGTCAGATCTTCGATATTAAGATCAAGATAGCGAGCACACAATACCGAATTATCCTCAATTATAGGTGAATAGAGATGTGTACGGAGATACAAAAAGATATCGCAGCGTGTGGGAAGACGAACTGGTATGGAAATAAGACATCCCGATTTGATTCGGATAATGGTGGTTTGTTTTCTTTGTGTAACGACGCGCACAAAAGACAAACACCATTAGAGATCACAATATGTATATAAAATGCACGATCCCGAGCCGTAAATACCTACTTACACCTGTACGGTTTAGCCAGACGCGTTAAAGCGAAATAACACGGGAATAACATTAATTCCGAGACGCATTAATCCGACTGAGACTGTGTGCCGTTGTAATGGCATTGCAAAACGAAAACTGAATGTCGTAATTATCTGTTTATAATAGGAGTGGCTTCGTGACTTCTAATGGTGCTAGCAAGAGTTCATCACATGATTTGTTTCCTATAATTGCTTTTCCTGTGTTCTGCACGCTCGTAAATGATTGAAAATATCTCTTGCGTACAATGTGATTTTATCAATTTATATCTATCTCGCTTAAGTGCATTAAACACGATAATTAATGACGCTGGTTCTAATAGAATGTAAGAAATATATATATAATTTTTAAACAAATTGTTTAGTGCTTAGAATGTAGTTTGCAGACACGAGACTTTAGGAAAATGGAACGTAAACCCATAAATAAATAATAAATTCGCTATTCATTTTGTGGATGAAAGTTGACAGTTTTAACAAAAAATTTTCGTCTTCCAATAACTTTTTTAATATTATTCTCGGTCTTCGTTATCAATCATGCACCACCACGTCATTCGCAAAAGTAGCATTTATATTTTCATTCTCCCAATCACCAGGCCTTGCTCGCTCTCTTCTTAATGGTTCTTCTAAATCCACCGTACATATAATGAATAGGATTGGACTTAGTAGGCAGCCTCGTTAGCATCCATTCTGAAGGTTCCTTCAATTCTCTTTTCAACTAATAAAAATTAAATTAAAAAAAAAACGTCAATTCTCTCCTGGGCGAAATTCCCTTTCTATCCAGGAATTCTTCGCTTTCTATCTACTCATCGAGGCTATGTTTCCTTCCGGAATTTTTTTAATCAGGTGTCTTTCAGTAAAGGTGTTCCTTGCAATCCTCTCCTCTCCAAAATTCCCTTTCTTTCCAGAAATTCTGACAGTTTCTGTCTGTCCATTGAGACCACGTGTTCTTCCAGTATTTTTTAAATGAGGTTTCATCATTCGTCCGAAACCCGAAAATTATATTGCTGATTCCTCGTGGGGTCTTCTGATGAGACATCAATGACACTGACTATTAAGAGCATTCACAATTGTTCCATGGATTCAGGTAGAAGAACATCGACAAGTGTTAAAGTGATCAAAATATAGACAGACAATTACTCGATAAGAAGTGAGATCCTGTAGATTACTAGAAAAGTACTATTTCTATTAATATTTTCGATAAAATTGATTCTGCTGATTGTTACTTCGTGTAGAACAATTTAAAAAATTAAAAACTACAATTTTGTCCATTTTTTAAAAATCACGTGTTCCTTTTTTTTGGGTTTTAGCAGCTCAACAGAAGTAAACTCTCTGATTTTGTTTGATCATCAAACAATTTTGTAAATTCTTGCATAACTAACAAAGTTAAAGGTAAAAACTAGGTTTTCAGTATGATAATTGCTGTTGCAAGTGACTGTATAAAGTAGTAATAAATAAATTTTAAATTGTTTGTATTCTTATTTGATCCTCGCTATTGCTTATTCATTATTTCACTTATTTAGTAAAATTTATTGATTACTACTTTATATAGTCCCTTTCAGCAACTATCATACTGAAAACCTAGTTTTTACGTTTAACTATGTTAGTTATGGAAGAATTGACAAAATTGTTTCATTATCAACCAAACTCAGAGAGTTTACTCCTGTTGAGCCGCAAAAAGCCCGAAAAAAGGAAAAATGTATTTTAATTAAAAAGAAATTGACAAAATTGTGGTTTTTAATTTTTTTTAAATATGTTTACAAAAATTTGCACATACTCCCAAAATTGAATTTCAAGTAACTTTTTCAAATAACTTTTTCGGATATCACGTCATCTAACCTCACTTTTTGCAGATTAGTAGCATATTTTTTAAATTACCCGACATACTAGTGGTCACGTGACATGTGTCAAAATGATTTTTTTTTTGTGTTAACCTAAAAATATATGTGTCAGTTGCAAAAAAAAAACAAAATATTGAAGAACTTTGTGAAACCCTATTTATAACCTCAAAACTTTTTCAAGTATGACACTATTATTTACGATTTTGGTCGGAACTCTAATCCATATTCTAAAAACAATTGCGCCAATTAAAAAAAAAATAATAATAATAAACGTCTTTATTTCTACTTGACGAAATTTAAAGTAAACCAAAAAAGACTTGGAGTCTTGAAACTACCAAAGAGGTTAAATATGAAGGCACTGAATAATAATATTTTTTTGTTTCCTTGATAAATAATAATAATAAAGAAAATAAATAAAGAAGAATTACCATGTCTTGATTTACAAATTAAATTAATTTCAAGAAAATATTAATAAGAGAACTCCTTTTCTGTTGACCGGACAATTAGCGAAAATTTGCAAAACCCAATCTAACTAAATGGCAAACTTTCTAAAATATCCACATCAGTGGCGTAGACAATCATTTATCAATCCAAGCATTAAGTTGCAGGCAGAAAATGGCAGGCTGCTATGAGAAACTATGAAAAAATAACACAATACTGTGTATTAATTTGAACATATAATATATTAGTTAGTTAGTGATCTTCATAAATGGGTTTGAGCTATGTTTTGGATAGCGAAGTAAAATTCGTAACAAAATGTGTGAAAGTAATAACTACTCTGTTGGTAACAAGTTGATAACAATTTCATACTTGAGTAAGAAAACTTATTAAATGTTACAGCTTGTTAATTATCAGACAAAAAAACTTGATTATGCCCACCTGACTGGCCACTATTAAATTCTATTAAAAAACCAAATGTTGATCACAAACGCAAATATTCGGTAGAAAGTAACTAAACTTTGTAAAGTCTACTTACATTAATATATGTGGAAATTTAAACGATGTGTAGTTGGTTCCTTACCTGTAACAAAATCAACGGAATAAAAAAAGTTAATTGGAGAACGAAACTTAATTAACAAAATTGAAAACATCTTCGCATCGCGCACCCATTTCGTTTTTATTTTCTTCATCATCGTTGCTGAATTTCTATACACATCAGTTGCGTTCAGAAAACAAAGACCCATAAATACATTGTGCGGTAAGTAGATTTAATTAAAGATAAAATATACTCTCGACCAGTTTCAATATTTCAGGCCAATTAAGAGACTAACCTTTCTTAATAAGCGAACATACGCGGGGCATTTTATTTGCGATCCGCGTAATGAAATAAAACGCTCCGAGAATTATACATTAACATATATGGAGATACACCTCAGACAATACAAGTTTAATTTAAATGTTAAATATAAATTAAAGAGAATGACTGGTATTATTTTAAGTATTTCTTCTCGGGACGACCGGCGCGGTACCAATTAAACGTTTCGTTTTGTGTTTATACTTCATTTAACCGGTAATTATCTACGATTACCCACGTGCAATGTTGAGTGAGAATCCCACGTTAGAAATTCAACAAATACATACAGAAAACACTGCCAAGTCAAGTATGTATTGAAATGTTAATTTTAAATTAGCAAATTAAAAAATTGCGCAAATTAAATAAAAAATAAACGATTGTTTTTGTATCACAAATTCGCTCTGTAATTGAAAATTACAATAATAAATGTTACTATACGACGACCTAAGGAGTCCCTTGATTTGATTGCCCCTTAACCGGCTCTGCCTCTGTTCTGGGACCACTTTTATTCAAAATCATCTCGAAACTACCACCATTATCAGAGTTCTTATATACGAAAGCGAAACTGAATTACAGGTATTTAAAATACTGCAAATTCCACAGAAAGTTACGAATATGCCTCGCATACTTTAACCACGATTCGTTCCTTTCGGTGAGAGGTTAATGACTTAATGGTAGACAATATCTGTGAGATTTCACGCTGAATGATCCATAATGATAGTCCGTCCGAGATCCCGAGAATCTGGACGCGGGACAGAGAAAGACTCGTTCGTTTTGTGCATGACCGAGTACCGTAACGTCACCAACGTTCGAATTCCATTGTGCATGGGAAAAAACCGACGTAAATAAGCGGTAACTAAACTGGTCACTCGAAGAAATACATAAACAGTTAATTACGGCCCATAATACTAACGTAATTACGGTTGATTTAGTTTCCTGTATGCGTTTTCTTTCCACTCATTTTTATCATTCGTTATGGCGTCGCGACTCTACACGAAAACTCGCTTTCAACCGATCTTTTCGTCCGATTTAATTTCGTGTGGCGTTATTGTAATTGAAAAGATGTTCGACAATCTGTCGTTATTATCGCGAGGACGATTACTATCTGAAATCATTTCCCGTAACGTCAACGAGGACAAGGACATTAACGCTTTGATCATAACATTTTTATTTATATTCAATAATGGCTTTTGCTGTAATTTGGATTTAATTTAAACTAAACAGATCTAGTGTAATTTATCGATTATATTGTGGTTATGGTCTTTGCGAAGCCAAAAAAAAAAACAAATGATTCGACGTGTATTTCGTTAATTGAATCCTATCCTTAATTCATTTTTAGAAACCTTGTAATTAAGGTAAATGTATTTCCGAGGAGGAGGAAAAAGTTAATCGACAAAACATGTTGTTTCTGCACAAAATTTAATATCGTTGAGTGAACGTAATTCAATTTATATTGATTACATGAAACCTGTAATTCATCGATAGGAAATCCATCAGCAAAATGGACGTAGTCAATGTTTGTAATGTGTATGTATGTGTGTGTGTGTGTGTGTGTGTATGGTGTTTCACGAAGAATCTGACTGTAGGCGTTGTTTTTATTCAGCGACTGGAAACGCTCACAATCTTTCTTTGAATTTTAAACAAACAGAATTGATTTTTATTAGGACATAATCATCATCATTACAAAGGAGAAATTTTCAAATAAAAACCTCTAGGGTTCTCTTGATTTTAAGGCCATAAACTTTTTATATGAAAGCAAGAACAGAAAAAAAAAACAAAAAGAAATCATCGTGACATCAAGTTGAAATAAATTATGTTCTTCCCCAGAGATATTCAAGTAAAATTGTATTTATTCTTGAAGAAAAAGCTAGTGTTCAAGAAATGAAGTTTTCGGCATGTAAAATTTATTATAATGCTCACACATATACAGGGTCATTCTGAAATATGTCCCATTATTCAACAGGCGGTAAATGATCTTAACCCAAAGCCAGATCAGCAAAAACGGCGGTTCTTCGTTTTAAATTTTCCAAAAATATGCGTCGCGTTGAAAATCAACTTCGTTTGGTGCGAATAACATGAAATGTTGCAAAACAACCTTTATTGTCGACAATTAAGCGTTATTTTCATATTTTTTTCTGACACATAGTACCGTCATTTTTACGCATATGAGGTTGGGCTATGGTCAGCTGTTATCTGTTAAAATAATGAGACTTATTTCAGAATGATATTGTAAAATTTGGATAGACATGCGTGACAATTTTCTCATTTTGTCCATCATCGGTCGAAAGAACGTGTTAATTTCTGCACTCATCGCAGACGACGCGCGACGCGATGAAACTTCGAACGATGTCCAGACTCTTCCACTCAAGTCGACTTCTTCGCGCCTATCTCGTTTATTCGAGCGAAATCGTCGAACACCTGTCCTATCTCTAGATCTATGCTCTACACTTAATTAGAAATAAAAGCGTACTCTGTCTCGATCTTTTATTTATAATCATTAAGCTCAAGTATATTCTGTGCTTTTAACGATATTATTTATATATGAAGGAATTTTATGCAGAAACGTAAGTTAAGGGATTTTTTCGTTCTAAATCAGATTATTAACGACTAATTGGTTTGTTTTGCAAAAAGTTTAATTATATAGTGATTGCGTTTTCAATATTTTAAGTTCGACTGTTATTTGAACACGCTTTCTTGTCGATTACGTACATATAGAGATCACAGCTCGAGGCTATTCAACAAACCTCATTACAAGTTTCAAAATCTGTACTATCAGTCTAGGTTGTACCTTACGTTAGTGCGCCTTGATTTAATTTGTTATGTTAGATGTAGGTATTTATGGAAATATACGAATTTAAATAGTTTACAAGTGACTTTCAAAGATTTTTAAAAAATACATTACTAAATTTCTTACGGATTAAAGTGATCTAGTCTAAACATAAAAAATCGAGCGAAATTAAGTGAGTAAAATTAAAAGCTTATAAAATATACATAACCTGGCTCCAACCTACTTTTATAGTTCAGTCATTTGGCGCTCAAAAAGGAGGTTACCTGTGAAGTTTTAGGGTAGTTTTGAAAATTGGTATATTTATAGATTTTGACGTGCTCTTTCCGAATTTTCACTTTGCCACCTATTTTTTTCCGGAAGTAGCCGCCATATTGGAAAATGGCGCTCCAAAACAGTTTTTCGACGATATTTCCTTTCCGACTCACTTTACGGTGAAAATAGTTATGTAATAAATTAAACTAGAGAACATTTCCTATAATTTATGTATTAACCTTTTTTTTGTGAAATGAATAGTTTCGGCGTACGAGCGCCGCAAAGTCTACCCGCAACACGCGTATTGGCCA
>JAFFZR010004948.1:5973-20093 GCA_018397195.1 Lethrus apterus
ATCAAATGGAAGGGCGAAATAATATCTATTTTACCCATTGACCCTAAAAATACATGTTAAATTATTAAATATATTAATAGTTATCTTTAAAAATGTGTTTAAAAACAAAAACGTAGGTGTAGAAGAGCATTGCGATAATATCTTTACCAATGCATTGGCACCATTGTAACATTTTACATGCATATACAGGGTCTTCCTTAAATAAGTACAGATATTTTAACAGATGATAGCTGACCTTAACCCAAACCCAAATCCGCAAAAACGGCGGTCCTATCTTCATTTTAAATTTTCGAAAAATGTCATTTTTTTAATGTGGGCATTCGCTTCTAAGTACGGTCATGTGTCCATTTCAATATCTGTTGCGTTGAAAATCAACTTCCTTTGGCGGGAATAACATGAAGTGTTGCAAAACAACCTTTATTGATGATAATTCGGCGTTACTGTCATATTTTATTCAAAACTTAAAATATTTTTTTCTGGCACACCCTTCAACACAGGACCGTCATTTTTGCATATTTGGTTGGGCTATTGTCAGCTATCACCTGTTAAAATATCTGTACTTATTTAAGGAAGACCCTGTATTGATTCAACCTGCGAATTGATAAATCCTATTATCACTGAATGCAAAATGCTGTTTATTTACAAATAACAGTTGTTCTAATAAGAAACCCTGTGGCGCGTTGTGGTATAACATTTGTACTCTAATCAAGTATGACGTTTTATATACGATTAGATGTATCCGCGAATGTCAAATGACTGACTTTGTCTATCTATGACTTTATCTAACAAACAGATCATGATCAATAACATCAAAAGCTTTAGTCAAAAATTGTATCATTTTTATTTTAAAAATTCAAACAGACTTGGACTTAAAATTGAGTGTCTGATAAATGTGAAGTTAACTTACAGTGCATAAAATCTTTAGAAAACAATTTCGACGATATTGAGCTATGGATTGTAGTTTTAAACAAAATCATAAAAACTGGGAAAATGACATAACTTGACATCAAAACCAATGGCCTTTGAAAACCCATAGGATAAGGCCAACTACAATACCTAAGATTAGATTAGTCCTCATATTTTGACAGATATATTTAGAGAATAGACGTAAGTTCAAACTGCACGTTTTGCAAAATAACATCTGCGTATATGGACCACATACTATCAGCCTACAAGTTGAATGTGGAACTTTGAAGCAAAAATCAGTTTTAACTTCTAACGCTTTAACGTTCATCATTTGTTCTTTATGTTTTGTCTCCCTTTTTAATAAATTATTAAGAGAACGTTAATTTTTAACTTAACAACAAAAGGATATTATTAATATTTTTATATAATTTTCTAAATGGAAATTTTTACTATCGCGTAGTAAACTTAATTAGTTGACAACAAACTAATCATACTAATTTTAAAAAATGAGGAAATTTCCACCTTAATAATGTAATTGCAAAAACGATCAATAAGGCAAACTTTCTCTTAGTTCTTGTGAAGTTTTCATTACTCACACTTTTTATTATAATTAAAACCATGCTTAATATTCACGAAAGCTAAACTAAAATATTATTATTAAATAATATATTTTTTATATTTACAATAATTAAAAATTCAAGTAATTACAAATTATATTAATGTAACATTTTCATTAATAATTAAACATTAGCAAAAAAAAAACATCTCTGCAATTTTAATAAACAATATCGTTATTATTATTATTTCCAGTATCCATTTTTACAATTTCTAATATTTTCGAATCTCATAAAACAATTAGTACTAACACTAACACCTACCTATAATCAAATTACTAAAAAACTGGCAATTTAATTGGGCGATAAAAATAATTGTTAGATGTTATCACACAGTTAACTGGTAAAGTACACTTCAACTTAATCATTATAAACAGAGTAATAAATTACAACACATGCAATACAATCTATTTAAGGACCCAATTTACGACTATGTTCGACAACACGCAAATACTTTACGCAAATTTAACGTAGTTTTATTTACAACTTCCGGATTGTATTTCAGAAAATTAAAATTAAGTCGCATTGAGAAAATTGTAAATTCTTTCGGCAAATTTCCTATAATAACGAACACAAAAATTGAATACCGATAACAGCCTCGTCAATCCGAGAATACGGACATTGAGATCGATTGTGATTTATCACTACGATAAAAGTTTGCTAAATATAAATGCAAAGCGAGCTGAGTTTTCTAAGAGAGGAACCAAGCAGAGAAGAATAATCTATTTCCTAAAACGAAAGCAATTCTGGAAACACATCGAGGATATAAAAGTGTCAAGAAAAGCATAAATCGGTAGCGACCAAAAAAAAAAGAATATGAAAATAAAGACAAAAGAAAAGGAAACCAAACTAATGGTGCAGATACAACAGAAAATAAGAAGTTACAAACTTAAAGAAGTATGTACAAAACAAAGTACCAAGAAAACCTTAAAAGAAGATTAGATCAAGAAGAAGAAGACTTATGGAAATAGAAAGAAGCAATATTAAGAGCATGTTATGGCACGACAAAATCACTAACAAAAATATAAAAAGAACAGTATGGTGGTCAAAAGACATACGAAAAATCGACGAAGAAAATAAATATCGTTAGAAAAAATACCTCAACAAAAAATCGACAGAAAATTACAAAAAGTACAAAGAGAAAAGGAAAGAGTGAAGGAGGCGAAAGAATAATTTTGGAGAAAATTTCGACAAAACTTCAATGAAAATTTCCGATAAAACCAAAAATTGTTTCATGGCAGCTTTCGATAATTAAGGCAGCAAAAAGTATATACTATGAAAAACACAAAAGATAAAAACGGAAAGTCATAACACATAACAGAGGAAAAGTAGACAATGGATAGATGGAGAGAATACTTTAAAGAATTAACAGAATCAAGAAATAGAGAGGTAAAAGAAGTGATAACAAATAGAGGCCAGGAGTCAACATCAATATTAACACCAATCACCGAAGAAGAAATAAACGAATCCGTAAGAAAATTAAAATTAGGAAATGCCGCTAGGTTCGACAAGATAACATCTGAAATGATCAAAGGTTTAGATGAAACATGAAAACAGATATTCAGAAAGTTATTAAATAAGATCATTAGTGAAAATAATTTACCCAAAGTGTGAAATACAGGAATTATCCTGGCGCTATATTAGAAAGGAGAAGAGAATGTGAAAGCTACCGAGCCATACCAGCTAAAGTATTGGATATAGTAATGGAAACAGGGATAAAAGATGAGTTAGGACAACAATTGGAGGATTCACAGTATTGTTTTAGGAGAGGCAGAAGTACCCAAGACCTCATATTCATACTCAGAAAATCAATAGAAAAGTACATAGAGAAGAATAACGAAATATGCTTTTACCTTTGATAAAATTAGAAGAGAATATGTATGGGCAAGCTTTAGGTCTGGGGACTTAGCCAACCATTCGTTATTTATTCAATTGGTCTAGTATCTATTTTTAAATGTTAATTTGTCTGTAGAAATTATTTTAACATTAATCAATTTAGAAAACTGCAGACTGATGGGTTCTTTCTTAAAATAGCTTACAAAACTGCAACCCATTCAGAAATTTCTCACGTTGAAAAGTACGAATCTTCAACCATTGCAGCAAAAATCATAAATTCATTTTCTTCATTTGTAACCTTTTTAGGGGACTTAGCCAACCATTATTTATTCGATTGGTCTAGTATCTATTTTTAAATGTTAATTTGTCTGTATAAATAATTTTAACATTAATCAATTCAGAAAACTGCAGGCTGATGGGTGAAATCCGTTTTTTCTTAAAATAGCTTACAAAATTTTTCTTTGAAAATTGCGAATCTTCAACCATTGCAGCAAAAATCATAAATTCATTTTTATTATAATTAACACTATCTGTATTTTCAATCCTGACTTGAGTTTTTCAAACTTAATGTAATTGGCTGACTATCAAAATACCTCTGGGCATAAATTCTTTATACTTGTGGATGTTTCTTTAGTAGTCTGAAATCGCATTGTGGTTAACTACCTAAGGAGCTACTTTCTCTCAGACTTAATAATTTCCTAAGAACGGTTTTAATTTCGCAGAAGCTAGGCAACAGTTTTTTTTAAATAAGATTTTATCTTGAAAGTTTTTCTATTAAATATGAATATTTTTGAAACAATTGCATTTAAAATAAAATTAAATGTCCATTTCAAATAACATATACAGTATGTCTACTTAAGTTGGCGACATACGGATAACTTTGTTATTTTTAGTTTTACGAAAAAAAGTTATTCATTATAAAAAGTTCTTGCAGTATTCAAAAGTGATATAGCATATGCTGGGTGAATAAAAATTGAAAAAAAAAGAAACTGATCCTAACGAGAACTTGTATTAATTCTTATAAATCATGGATTAATGAATAAATACATAGAAACAATAATTTGTATGTAAGTTTATTGTCAACATAACATTTTAAAAGGGTTTTTTGTTGAAAAATACAAAAACAATAAAACAGGTACTTCTTATTTCTATTGATAATAATTTGTTTTAGCAGCAAACATTATTATTTCGTCCCTGATTACAATAATGCCTCAACATGGCTTCCTTCTCTTCTAATACAGGTAATTGTTAATAAGGGAAACGATTCAGAGTACAATAACTCCAGATATAATCAGGAGTGTATTACGCTGATACAACGATTACCTGTATCAGAAGAGAAGCAGGCCATGTTGAGGCATTATGGTAATGAGGGACGAAATAATAATGTTTGTTGCTAGTTATTAAAACAAAATGTTATTAGGTATTCAATAGAATTAAGAGTTATCTGTTTTATTGTTTTTGTATTTTTCATCAAAAAACCTTTAAAATGTTATGTAATCAATAAACTTACATAAAAATTATTGTTTCTATGTAATATTCATTCATTAATCCATGATTTATAAAAATTAATATAAGTTCTCGCTAGGATCAATTTCTTTTTTTTTAATTTTTATTCACCCAGTATATGCTATATCAATTTTGAATACTGCAAGATCATTTTTTATTAAAGCAGAACATTTTATAAAGAATAACTTTTTTCGTAAAACTAAAAATAACAAAGTTATCCATATGTCGCCAACTTAAGTAGACACACTGTATATTTACATAATGGTATTCCAAAATGAAACACTGTAAAAGAGTGAATAGTTCTTGCGTTGTACCAAAAAGTAAAGGATGTAGGGTATTTATGGACCTAATTACAGTTACAATATAAATTGACATCCTGTGTAATAAAAAAAATATTACGTATTAAAAGAATACTAATAATATATTTACATTAAGTCTACTACTGCCATATATTTGATTAGTAATTAACAGAGCAACTTTACGTGCTAACACTAATTGACTAATCTCTCAATAATTAAGGCGTCAATCAATGATGTTTATTTATTCATTCAGCAGTCCGTATCAGTTTTTCATGTGTGTATGCCAACTCATTTATTACTGACAATATGGTCAGTTTATGTATGTGTGGTGCTGGCCAGACTGTGTCTTAACCTTATTGCTTGTCAAGACTGCGGAAGCACCTTTTAAGTGTATTTTGTATGTGTAAAGTGTTCCATGAATTTGTCATTTCCTCGCCGTAACTCCGGCCTTCTTACCACTAGACCACTGAGCACATTAAGTATGCTTATATTATTTTAATATTGATTTTATGGAAAAATAAGTTTATTTCAAGAGAAAACTATTCATATCATATGATATGAAGTATGTTCAATTTTATAAATAGCCTTTATAAGTGTGAGTTATTTTTATTATAATCCGCAGAGGACTTGAACTATCCACTTGTTTGACACATTTTCTTAATATAAATTCCTGATATTTTTCCGTTTATTTACACTTTTTCTTTTTTAGTATAGAACATCCCTCAAGGATGTTTCATGGACACTTTCTTATTACAGGTTAGGTCGTCTGAAAATAAATTCAAACAAAACTAAAATAATGTATATCAGCAAAAGCACCTCAATCAACGTAAAAATAGAAGAATCGGAAATAGAGACTGTAGTAAATGACTTTACATACCTGAAAAGTGTATTGCAGCAGGGAGGATATGACCAAAAAGATATACAAAGTAGGATATAAAAAGTACAAAAATCATTTAACATGCTACGGAAAATTTCAATGACAAACGAATTGACAACAAAGACCAAATAATGAATATTCACTACGAGTGTGAAGACTGTCTTACTTAACGAAGATAACGAAGAAAAGTGGCATCAATAAAATACAAGTTTTTACTAATAAACGCCTTAGAATATGATGATCTAAGAGAAATTAAAATAAAGTTCTATAGCACCTCACACAACAGAAACCAATCCAAAAAAAGCAATAGAAGTAGAAAATGGAGCTGGATAGATCATACACTGAGAAATCAAAACACAGATATTACCAAATAAAGCATACAATTCAATGCGAAAGGGAGAGAGACAACGAGGACGCCAAGGAAACACGTGAAGGAAAACAACGCTAAAACAATCCGATAAAGTCGCCTTAAACTTGAAGCTTTGAAGATTTGATGAATAATTCAGAAACAACGTAACTCGGGATAAGGAAAGCATGGAAGGAAAACAAAAATGCTCCTAGTAATCTACACTGGCGAGCAAAATATTCAGGTTACTTTAATATTCTTTAAAATTATTAGTAACTGTTTGATAAGAACGTAGCCGACATAGTAATCTTTAAAACAATTGAGAATCAACTTGATTGTCATTTGGGTAAAGTGTTATTTGATTGTGAATGTGTTCAGTATTTCAATCAGTTAAAGTGATTTGGTGTGTTTGTCCAATTTGTTTAATTTTTTGAGGTAGAAAAACTCTGTTCCGAATTTAAAATTACTTGAATACCCTTAAGATGCGTGTGAATGAAACTCAAGCAGCTCAAATTGTTGCTTTAATTGAAGATAACGAAGCCAAAGATATATTGCAACAAGACTTGGGATTAGTTGTTCGAAAGTTCAACGAGTGTATAAACGTTATCAGCAGACACTTCTCAGCGGGACGATCGTTTTATTGTATCTATTGCGTTACGAAACAGGCATATTACAGCAGTAAGAATCCGTAACTGCTTACATGAGGTACGTTAAACCAATTTAAGTGAGTGGACAGTAAGAAGAAGTCAACATGAAAGCTTACCGACCAGCGACTGGCCCTAAGCTTCTCAGACATCATCGAGTACACCGACTTGAATTTACTCGAATTCATCAAAACTGGTCTTTACAACAACGGAGGCGCCTTTTATTTACAGACAAGTCAAGAATTTGCTTTTTTGGTGCTGATAGTCTGGATCGAATATGGGGAAGACCAGGACAGCGTTATGCTCAGTGTAATTTTTCCCGTCGTGTAAGTTTTCAAGGAGGTGGAGTAATGGTCTGGGTTGATATTTCTTTTGAAACCAGTACAGAATTAGTCTTTATCGACAGAGGCTCTATTACAGCAGATCGATACGTAGAAGACATCCTAGGACAACATGTTATACCTTTTGCCAAATTAACTGGAGCTGGATTTATTTTAATGCATGATAATGCTCCCCCCCCCCACGTGGCACGAACAGTTGCTGACTATCTTCAGGAGGTGCAATTAGCAACAATTGAGTGGCTTTCCCTTAGTCCAGATGTAAATCCGATCGAGCACATTTAGACCGATCTTAAACAACACGTTCGAGCACGAAATCCCCCTCCATCCAATGTCCATAAACTTAAAATTGCACTCACAGAAGTATGGGAAGCTATGCCTCAAGAATCTATCCAAAAAGTTATAAGAGGTATGAATGGAAGAATGCAGGCAGTAATAAAAGCAAGGGAATGAAACACTTCTTATCAAAATACCCGTATAATGTGTTTTAATATTCAATTGTTTTGCTGTTTATTTTTAGTCACTGTAATTTAACTTGGTAACGTTTGTTAATAATCTTACACTTTTATGTGTTTTTTTACCAATGCTAATTGTATGAGCTTTCCAGTGTTTTATTTGTTAACAAATTAATTACAAAGTGATTTTATTAAAGTTTCAAACAGTTGGATCATTTCCAAGGGAAAATTTAAAGAATATTACTCGATTTTTTTGCTCGTCAGTGTATATTTCTTTGTTGTTCTAAACATTTCCATACTGTGTATTGTGTCAAATGCCGCTCTTAAACCTAAAAAAGTACTTACTTGTGCTGCTGTACTTTGCGTCTGCTCAATGACTTATGACGAAAACATTGTTTACTGTAGAAACAGCCACTTGTTGTCTGTTTTACAGTATGTAAATTTTCTCTCTACTATTCGTGTATACAGTGCGTACCAAATGTATGGAACCGGCCTTGTTATTTCAAAACTATTCAAGCTAAATCAATAAAATTTAATATGCATGATGTTTACAAATCCTTCTATTATTTCCACAGTTTTGTTATTTTTTTAACTGACAAGGTCGGGAGCTGCACAGCCAACTTGATTTTGTTTTAAATAGGAAGGGGGGTCAAATCGCATACCGTTTGAAAGGTAATTTCAAGTAGAATTCAGCGATATGCCACTTACCATAGTTATCTCTAAAGATAACTTCGCTAATGTAAATTAAAGATTGGGAGTAGGTATTAACTGGATAACTGAAGATTCAGTTAGCACAGAAAACAATGGTTAGTTTATGTTGTTTAACGAACGCCAAATGCTTAAAACTGTGTCCGAAGTGCTAAATTAAGGAGCATCTAACAGAAAAAGAACGTATAGAAATCTTGATGATGATAGGATACGTCGAGGACGTATTGAATGGCCACCGCGATCATCTGACTTAACCCCACTAGATTTTTTTCTTGTGGTGTTACCTGAAGAGTCGTATTTACCTCGATAAACCAAATAATTTGAATGAACTAGTGCAACGAATTCGAGAAGAAACAGCAAATATTCCTCGCGAGTTCATTTTGACTTCAGTTGAACGATTTTCTAATCGAATTTATTACTGCCAAGAGGCGAATGGGGAACAGTTTGAGCATCGCTTATAAATGATTCTTGTACTAGATGAACTTCATAAACTTAAAACACGGTTTCAACAATCTGATGTTACATTAAACACCATAAAACAATTCATTGTTCCCCATGCTAAGTGGATCTTCAGTTATCCAGTTAATACCTACTCCCAAACTTTAATTTACAAAAGCGAAGTTATCTTTAGAGATAACTATGGCAAGCGGTATGTCGCTGCATTCTACTTGAAAATACCTTTCAAACGGTATGCGATTTGACACCCCCCCCTTCCTATTTAAAAAAAATCAAGTTGGCTGTGCAGCTCCCGACCTTGTCAGTTAAAAAAATAACAAAACTGTGGAAATAATAGATGGCTTTGTATATAGCATGCATATTAAATTTTATCGATCTAGCTAGAGTAGTTTTGAAATAACAAGGCCGGTTCCATACATTTGGTACGCACTGTATAAGTGGCCCTGTTTTCGGAAATTTTTAATTTCCTTTTGGTTTCTGAAATTCTCAGGCGGATCGTTTTCAAAAAATCATCCTGTAGATGTTTTGAACAAGTTCTTTTCAGCGACGAGAAGGTGTTTTATTAAAATACTGAACCTACAGGGTTTTTTGTTATATTCTCAGCCACGGCAGATACGAAAATTCCATTTGTGTCCATAAATCCATGTACTGGGAGATTATCTAAAGAAGCCATACTCAACCTTTTTTTGTCTCGGACCAAATGTGTATGTTTCCTACGTTATGCGAGCTGCAGCATAGTATGTATAAATGTATGTACATATAAAAGCATGGCGGGCCGCAGGTCGAGTATGGCTGGTCTAAAGCATTCTGGGGTTGGATGACATGTCATGGGCCTGGTGATTTGGTACCAATAGATGAAAAGAAGACATATTCGCATTGTTGATGAATATTTACTGCCTTTGGTGTATGCAAATGACGGGCAATTAGCATTTGTTCAAGGCGATAGTGCCGTGCATACATCACGGGAAAAAATGGTTCGAGGAACAGCCACCATAGAACTAATTAATTGGCCAGCTGAATCGCCAAATCTTAATTCTAATATGTATGGGGAAATTTAGTAAAAAAATGTGATGATAGAGAAATCGACACCAATCAAGTTGAATTGAATATCAAATGGAGGCTATTACAGTCGATATTGAATATGTGTGTACGTAAATACATCTGACCGATTTATTACATTATACGTTTTTAAAATAGATACATTATAAAATGTATTGTATTTATGACTTTATATTAATTAATTAATAAAAATTTTATGCTTCTCTTTTAACGAATATTCGTTTTTCGCACTTTTGTAATGTAGAATAAGTCAAATGTAATTTTTGAATTTTAGGTTTATATTTATGACGAAATACCGAAACATTTGTGGAATTAACAATAAATTTTGTGAAAAAGAAAGTTTTTTATGTTCCTATATGTAAAAAATGCTTCTGCAAGAACCTCAAAGAAAAAATCTCAAATAATTTAATATTCGTTTGGACATAAACGTTGTGCAATTGTTGCATAAAATGCAATCAAAGAGGATATTTGTATTCTTTATATCCGTTGCCGAAATTAGCCCTAACATTTATTTATCCGTACAAGCCTTTCACAAAAGTGTATTTACGTGCCATCTGTTGATGACTTATAAATGAATGTTTCTGATAGGTTTCTTTCCATCAATACGAGCTTGTGTATGGTTGCCTATACATTCTAGAAAGTTGTGCTAAACTAGTTTAAATATATAAATATATTTACATATACAGGCGTCCAGGGATGGGATTACAAAGATACTTTTTTAACATGCATTTTACAGATAAAAGTTATTCTTTGTAACAAATTCTGCTTTCCTCAAAACGTCGAAAAACACATTTGGATTTGGCTACAGACATACACTCATAAATTCAATATTATTGCAACTGATACATTTATTTTTCAACTAAACAACAATCAGTTTCTGTAATAAACATCTTAATAAATACTATTGGCCATTTTACCATTATAATTTGGTTCATAAGTTTTAATGATAACATAACAAGCAATAAGCGATGCGGCGAATGAGATTACTGTGCCTGCTACGGTAGTTTGCAATGAATTTATTAAAAGAGCTGAAAATGTGTACAAGTTGGAGACAACTATATTGAATAGTGGTTGTTAGATCTGTTTTAAGTTAACAATTAATACTTATATACTTGTTTATTACAAACACTGATAAACAATGGAATAAAATAAATAAAAGTATCAGCTGCAATAATAATGAAATTATAAGTAAGTGTATGTCTGTAGTCAAATCTAAATATGTTTTTCGCCGTTTTGAGGAAAGCAGAGTTTTTTATATAGTATAACTTTTATTTGCAAAACGCATATTAAAGAAGTTTTTCCTCTTTGTCCTCTTTCCATCCATGGACACCTGTATATGTATTTGTAAAATTCAGTGCAGTTTTTGTCACTCGATTGCATTGTGTTTATTTCTTATAGTCATTATCCTAATTTTCTATTAATTTTTCATTACATTTAACGTGACTGGCAAATTCAACTTGAAGTTTATGACAAACACAGACATTGTAAATCCCATTTTACCAAAAACGAATTAAAATGTAAAAATAAATATAAGTATTCAAGACTGTCGTAGAATATTATTGAAATCTACAAGCAATACAGTTGTTTAAAAATTGTTATTGTTTAACTACAACTGCAATATAAATTGCAATTCAGAATTTTGTTTTGAGTTATGCTTTACGACAATTTTGGATATAAACATTCATGTGGAATACCTTTATTGTCGTCTTATTTTAATTTATTTTTGTTGAAGCGGGATTTATATGAGTGCTTCAGCTTCAATCCAGAGTTGTAACATTTTAGAATAACGATTCAATGAAAAACTTTAAAATATTTTTAATTAAGGTGGCGTTAATTAAAAATACTTTAAAGTTTTTCATTGAATCGTTATTCTAAAATGTTACAAAATTCAGATTACAAAAACTTATAATTTTTCTAATGAATTATTTTCACAAATTATGTATGTATGCAGGGTCATTCCGAAATAGGGCACATTAGTTTATTTAACAGGTGAGACTTGACCATAGCCTAAACTTGTAAAGGTGGTTCTATCTTCGTTTTGATTTTTTTTTTTTTCCTAATAAAAAATAGACTATACCGAACACTTAAATATAATTACAGTTAAATATAAACTAGAACAAATACAAATTAACGTAAATCGTAAAATTCGCCGGGCGTTGTCAATTGAAATAAATTCTTGGCTTACGGGATTGAACCGCGTTCGTTGTTGGCTTCTATTTGCCGACGTTTCGTCCACTGTCGTTAGGGACATCTTTAGGGCTGTTGCTGTTAGAATGCTGATGTTTTCAGAACTTTTTCACTAATATAAATTGTATAAAAATAACAATCCAAAAACAGTTTAAGCTTCGACAACGTAACATCTTGACTCGAAAGCTAAAACGATCGAAAATTAAACATAATTTGATAGTTAAATACACAGCTAAATATACAGTCAATTAAATTCGCCGATTGTGTATTTAGATAGTTATTTACATAAGTCATTAAGAGTAATGACAGTTAAATTTACATACAAATAACTACAGCACAATCAGTGAAGTGAGCCTGGTTTAAAAATTCATTTAATTTCGAATTTTATTATGTTTTGGGATGGAAATACCTAAGCGTCTAATAGCACATATTAGACGTGTAGGATGCATAGCAAAATATAGAAAGCACAGAAAATGTGGCTATAATGATATTTATTTAAAGAAAGATGTTATTAACAACAAACAGGCTTTTTCAAAACGTATTATTTTTTGCCTCTATTTTAAATAAATAGTAGTAGTGAACAGATTTTATATTAAGGAAAAATATTTAAGAAGCGGCCACTATAATACCTTCAACTTCTTTAGAATTTGTTTATAACATATTTTAAAGCGGCGCGGCGCGGCGTTACAAAATTTTATTATGAGAATGAGGAAGTATTCTCGATGTTTAGAAACCAAACGCGCAGTACCTTTTAGTGCAGGATTCTTCTGTAGCGACTTTAATAATGGTTTTAGAGAAACATGTTTTAGAGAACAGTTATATGCTCCTAATAGCTACGCGACCTAATATTATTTTCACTCTACAGGATGTTTAGTTATTGCTGGACAGCATAACTTTTCTATTTTTTAAATTGAACACAATGTTTTTTTTTTAATTTTTTATTCTATGTATTGTTTTATACAACTGCAATTTGCTTTCTGGATATATTTCGGGTTTGCCGCGTTATTAATTTTTTTTATGAAATTTTACAGAATGATCCATAATTTAAAATCGGTGTACTGATGGTTAATTGTCAGCCTTTATGTTATTAGTTGAAAGGTTATTTATTTCAAAGGTACCATTTTTGGAATATTCAAATGACCATAACAAGATTTTTTTTAATGAAACACTATGTACATTTCAATGTATTTTATTCAGAATTCAATGCTCGTTCGTTTATTATTGTTATATATTTTTGTTGAAGTTTAAATTACCTTATTGAACAAATCCTGTTTCGTCACTTGTTTTAAAATTTTTAAAATCGTTATTTTATAGTTGTCTTTACATATTAAAAATATTTCACTAAATACAATTAAAATCGATTTAAAAATTTACGTCACATTATTTTATTTCATTAGTGAAATAAAATAATTATTTTATTTTTATTAACAATTATACAACATGAACAAAGGTAATAACAAACAAATCAAAGTTATATATTTTACTTAAATTTAATACCTAGCCAGATATCGTTATTTATGTGTATGTATGTATGTGTGTATGTGTATGTTCTTACGTAATACATTTTGTTTTCAGTACCTATTTAACAATTTCAGTTATATTCTTATTTCAAGGAATTACTTGTGATCAAAAATAATGTGGAATGATATAAAATAATATGAATTATTCAAAGGAAGAACTTGTTGTAGTGGTTTATCTCCTTAGGGACTGGTGAGTCCATTTCAAATACGCTGGTTAAAATGTGTGTGAAGTAAACTCGTGGAGAGCTAGTTGGATACTTACTTTATTATTTCTTAACTAATACAAAATCTACAAATATACACAAAATAGTGGGGATAAATGTGGTGGGGTAGCAACGCTAAGATGCAACCCCCATCGTGGTACGGGAC
>JAFFZR010004949.1:0-19779 GCA_018397195.1 Lethrus apterus
ATAGTAAACTATGCTTTTTAAAGAATGTTTCCATAGTGAATAAATAACAAACGTCAAATATATTTATTACCCGACGAAGATCACGAAACACATTTTTATATTTCTTAATATTGTGTGTCGTAATAAATATATTTTATTGCACTACTTGAGTTTTAATTTGGTTGCACGCTCAAGAAAGAAAACAAAAAAACAGATTTATAGGCAATAATATATTTACACATTATTTGTTTTTTTTTTTTTTTTATTGTTTATGTCTGAAATATACAGAGTGGTCCACCGAAAATGAAACACATGTGTTTTCAGGTATTCAGACAGGTCAATTTTCTTCGGAATGGGGACAAATATTTTAGCTATTTGCAATCACCTAGTTGCAACCCTAGAAGGGGGCGAAGTTCTTAAATTTTTTTAAATGGCAAGTTGTATTTATAATCTCATCATTTGAAAGCCCAATTGATGGGCTTTACAGAAGTGTTTGAATTTTTGAAGTCTGATCATTATTTCCCAAGTTAGTGGGCTCTGAATAAACAAACTTTCTTCATTTTTTTTGTCACCTTGGAGATTAGTTTCTTAAAAAATACTGAAACAAGTGAATTTTCTTTTAAGGACGCATAAATTGGTGAGTGCAAAATATGAAATTTCAAGCCGCGTCGATTGAGCGTGAGAACCATATTATTTATACAGTATGGTGATAAAGTTTGGAACAAAATTCATAAAAGCGTTCTATAATGTTTTTAAGAAAATCGCTTGGACAGGTCAATTTTTGTTTTTGAAATGCCGTCTTCTGACGTTAATTTTTCTGGAATGACGTCATTTGTTTTTTGCACAATGACGTCATCATAATTTTTTTTAAATGGCCCCCACTTTTTTCTTCTGTTTTTAATAGACCTTCTTACTACTTAAACGGTGATATAAAAAAATTGGTACCTTACATAACAATTTTTTTGAATAAATGACATTTAAATTTTTTAATTTTTAAACAAAAATTTTAATTTTTTGAAGTAAAAATGTTATTTTTCTTATGTAAAGAATTAATTTGGTAATGACCACTTAAACATCAAGGAGGTCTATCAAAAGCAAAAGAAAAAAATAAGAGGTGTCATTTAAAAAAATCGATAATGACGATAATAACATTGCACCTTAAAGCTTCACTCTTCGTCTTAGATACATAAATTACTGTTATTTGCTTTAATTTAGAATGTTTAAGATTATTATTTTTACTAAATTATAACCACTGAAGATCTGAAGTAAATGTGTCATTTATTCAAAAAAATTGTTATGTAAGGTATCAATTTTTTTACATCACTGTTTAAGTAGTAAGATGGTCTATTAAAAACAGAAAAAAAGTGGGGGTTGTCATTTAAAAAAAAATATGATGACGTCATTGTGCAAAAACAAATGGCGTCATTCCAAAAAAATCAGTCAGAAGACGGCATTTTAAAAACAAAAATTGACCTGTCCGAGCGATTTTCTTAAAAACATTATAAAACGCTTTTATGAATTTTGTTCCAAACTTTATCACCACACTGTATAAACTAAATTCTGTAACAGAAAAGATACAGGCATCAAATCACATTAACCTTACCTTTTTTATGACATCGAGATACATACAAATCTATTATTAAGTCATCAAGTTGGGGACTACATTTGCCAAGAATAATAATTTCTCAGAAGGTATACCGATATAATTAGAGAGAGAGAAAAGTCGTATGAGTGGGAAAAAGTGAGAAAATATTTGGTAGCGATAGAGAAAGATAAGTAGAGAAATCAAGGTGGCTTCTGCTCCTCCCAATATTTTCTATTATTATTATAAACAAGGCCTGGCGTGCCTTGTTTATTCAGTCACTGAGTTGCATGTGGTATTGAAAATTAAATATTCCGCGAAATGCCTCATCTGTTTGTTAAATTATTTATGTGATGGTCTCATTTGAATTTCTTGTCAACTTCTTCAATACGAACTTCACAATCGCATTATCTGCCCTCTTGTGGGACTGTGCAAACACGCCGAAGGATGATATATTATGTTCACAGCTGCCTTATCGGTTATCTTTGGTGGAGTAATCTGCATCAGCTTTGTTTTTTCCTGTTTATAACCAGCTCCTTATCGTGGGCCTACTTCTGAAACTTAATGAATACTTTCTGTATATTTTCCTCGGCTTTGTATAAGTCCTTGTGGATTTACATTATCACTGTATAATAAGAATATACAGTGTATCCCTGTTAGTTTTTCACTTTCTATCGCGTTGTAAAAAATTTGTTAGGTGGCTTGGAAGGGCGGTGTTTGTCTTAAACGTCTGCTCGGTCATGGGAAATTTAGTCAACATGCAGCGTTACTATTAAATCGGTTTCAATCGTTTGACAACATATTGTTCTCTGATGAAGCGCATTTCCATTTTAACGGCTTTGTCAATAAGCATAACTGTCGGTACTGGTGTGAAACGAACCCGAAAACAAAACATCAAAGGCCTTTGCATAGCATCTGGAATTACCGGTCCGTTTTTGATGAATTCCGAACGTTATGTCGAAATGATACGTGATTTTTTAACACCTGCTCTACAAGAATTTGATCAAGAAACCTGGTTTCAACAAGGAAATATTCGGGCAGAAATGGCAGCCATACCTGAACGAATTTTGCGGAGGCTGACCTCAAGAGTGCCAGGAGAAGAATGGGCACCATTTGGGCAATACCATTTTTAAGAAAATAAATTTCCCAAGTTTTGTCTTCAACTTAATAAAGAATTTGTCAATTTTACTTTAATATTTAAATTTTGTGAATAAATACAGCATTGGGCCCAGGATACATCCCTGTGGGACACCCCTATGTACTCATAGCACCGATCCAATCTCATTTCCTATCTTGACCACAAACGAACGAACCTTTAGGTCCAGACCAGGTTACCAATCTTCCAGGAGTCCAACCTTCTCCAAAGCGTCGAACAATTACTATGGCTTATTGTATCGAACGCCTTGGAGAAATCTACGAACATGCACAGGATATACATTTTTTTCTTCAGTTTGCTGTTTATCGTGTGTGAAAACCTCTCCAATAACGTGTTAAGTTCCTTTTGTTGGTACGCGTATAGATGCTCGAAGAAAACTCCATGTTGTTTCCGCTATGTACTTTTCTCTGGCCTTATATTTATGAGTCGTAATAAATATATTTTATTTCAATTTTTTTTACTTGTTGCTTGTTCACGAATAAAAGTGTATTTTATTTTTTGGGAAAGTCCTATGAAATACGTGTGAGGTGTTTTTTATTTGTTTAATAACGTTTACCATTTTATGTTTATCATTAAGTTTCTATTATTTCTCACAGTTCTTTGATCCTTACGCAATCATTAAAGTGGCTGTTAAATACTTTTAAATCTGATCGGACTCTAGTGGTTATAAACCTCTTAAATACTGGTAATGCTTTGGACAGGACACTGAATAAGCACCTACATAAGTTGGGAGTCGTAAACGACCCCATCTGCCGCGGTTACCTTGAAGAAGGTGAAACGCCAGAACATGTGTTATATCATTGCCCGGCGCTCACATCGATAAGAAGATCCATACTAGGGGACTTCTGGCCGAGTATGGCCAGGCTAAGTGACATCTTAGTGTCCGCTGGCTCGAAGACTAGTGGGGAGTGGTGGACGCTCTGGACGGATGATACAATGGGCCCATTTTAGAGGCCTAAGTGCTAGTGTGGCCTTCGGACCACACACCCTCCAAATCTTGAAATCCAGAATCCAGAAACCTCTGGAAAATTTGTAACTGCTCTTTATTTGCTTAATTCCGTGAAGTAATTTGAAAAGAAGCGGTAATTTTCAAATTCCGTTTCACAACCTATTTTTGTTTCAATATTCAAATATTATTTTCCTCTTTTTAGTAGAAATGTATAATATTATGGTTTCCGAACCACATTCTAATTCTTATTTCTTGTATTTTTCCAAATTAGGATATTTCTCCAAATTTTGTAAAATTAAATTACAAAAAAAAATACTGTTGACAAATTTCACAAACACTAAATATTCACATTTCAATTTAAAAACACATATTATTACATTAATTGATACTTGGATATAAATTTTCGTGAAAGAAGTTTCGTTTAAAAGTAACACATTTTTATGTTATATTTGGTGTGTTGTAATAAATATATTTTATTGCACTTTTGCTGGTTGATGCTCAAGAATAAAAGATAAGTATTATTTCAAACATATTCAACCAAGAATTTGACACTAATAATTTATCGATTTATCGAGCAACATTTCCAGTATTCTTGCTGCAGGAACGATTGGGTCTCACCTCTATTTCCTTTTATTATCTTATTACTCGCGAACAAACAGAGATATTTAATAAACGACTGTCGCTTCGGTAACCTTATTTACAGAATCATTCGCGAAGAATAAATCAACCACGGTCGATGTTCCTTATCTTTCCGTTGTCCCCCCTTCGACAAATGCTATCTGTCCGTGATAGATAACAGGATTCGACGTCAATTCAACTACGTTATCGGGGGTACGACGAAATTAAGTTACTTTAACTTTACTACTTGAAGTCTCATTTCGATTTTGCTCTGGCTACGCTGCGATGCGCTGGTGCTATCTTCGAGCTATTCTGACGAAAAGTCCCTGCGCTATTTCAAGTAGTGTTATTACTTCATTCGTGCGGAAAAGTTTTTCATTAAAAGGAAATTGCATTTCCCACCGCTAATAATCATTTTTGTGGAAATCTACAATCTTGTTTGAATTTACTTAAAATAGCTAAACATTGAAAATATAAGAACATATTTTTCTTACTTAAATTAAAGGGGAAAAATTGAAATTGAAGATTGAAATATAATTTTATCTGAATAAACAAACAATACACCTAATGAGAATAATGGATTGTTGACGAATTCTATCTTTATTGGGATTAGAACTCGGGCCTTATGAGATTTGGTACTCCCACAAGGATTTTACCGTTATCGATCCTAAATTACAATTGCTCGTAAAGCAACGACTGGGGAAATACCATTACAGTGTGTCGACAACGTTAAACAATCTAGTCCAATACAAATATGAACATAACTGTCGGCGCTTTGCTTCCGTAAATCAACTCGGTTCCATTAAAATACTTAAACGTCCGGTAAATAATTCTCGATTTCGTGCTGCGAGGAAAAATGTACACGAATTTAATAACGCGGCTTCTCGTCGTTTTTGTATGTAAAACTGCGTTTCTACATCAAAATGGGGCAAAATACCCGTGTAAGCACTCCCAGGAAATATACATAAAAGTATTCTGTACACGTTTGCTCTTCATGGCGGTATCATATTGTATAAATTTGTTCCATTAAGTTATTTTTGTGAGGTTGACAGTTTGTGTAAATTATTGATCGCCGTTGCTTTTTATGTAGAAAAAAATTCCGAATTCGGGCAGTGGGCTCGCATTCAATTGTGGGTCAATTTACATTACTTTTTCTTTCACTGGCACATATTTTTGAAAAATCTGGTATTATTCACATATAAATGCTCATCTTTTTAATAAACATGCCTTGGCGGTTGCACTTTTTTCGAAATTAGCAAACAACTGAATCAGTTAATTTTTTATTATCATTTATTTTCATTTTATCGAACCTCTCTCTTGCTCAGTGATAATGCATGTTCAGTTTAGATGTTATGTTCTTAGACATATTAAAAACAATGTTGGTCCCATAACACACCATTGAGGAACTTCTCGAGAGATTTAAGAATAAGATTAATAAGATTATAGATAATGAAGATAGTTCTCGCGATTTTGACCAAATTAATAAACCCCTTATTTCTGATTCAGGAAAGAGTTGTCGATAATGGAGATAAAGAAGATTCAAGATACGAAGACAAAATACAAATAAACAATTTTACCACTGATCGCAACACTAACGTGTTGGTTAAAATTTCGATGAGTGATTTGCTCCAAGAAATGTCGTTATCAGTGAAATCAATAATGATGACTTGCTGTACATTTGATTCTTTTGGAAGTTTTTACCCACATTTTTAATGTTCGTACAAAAGTATATTATCTACTGATGGTGGTAAACTACAACTGTTGTTTTATAGAAATAAATTCCTAAAAGCTGATTCTCACTTCCCTATACAATGAGATATAATAAATATTATATGTATAATTTTGAGCAAATTTTCTTAAAAATCGATATTTTCGTAAAAAACATAATATAGCAAATATTATGCATTAAAATTTGTAAAAAACAAGAAGTTGTTGATGTACATAGCGTTGATCAATATGTATATAATTATTTATAAAAACAGTAAACTAATAACATGAATTTTTAATTAAAATAATAATTAATTAATTAAAATAATAGTGAAATAATGTTCTACATAAATTGAATTTAGACACTATTCTCCTAGGAAAGAAAGCAATACAATAGTAATTGAGTAAGTTTGCAGTAAGTTTCAGGAGATTTTATCTTCGCCTTGCGGTTTCCTTCAATTTTCAGTATATTTTAGAACATAATTAATCAAGAAGTTTCTCACCTGCTAATTAAATGTAAGTAATTGTCCCTTATTACTTCGCTACTGATATACCTTGTTATCTAAATACTCATATTGCAGTAGATAAGACGTTATTAGGGAGAGAGATAAATAAAAAAAAAATGAATTTATAATTAAAATATTCACCCCTTTATTAATAATAAACCAATAAACCATTTTAATAACTTTACTAAGTTTGAATTAAAAATCGCACAATTTCCATAATAATACTTGATCGAAAATAAAATTGTTTTTATTTAAGACTTACGTACTTCTAATACGTGTAGTGTTCTTAAGGATGTGCAATATTGACTTTGCCGGACAACGGCGTGTAAATTTGTCTTCTTTCCGATATTAGAAAATCGATACTTCATAAAATGTACTTTGGAAGTAGAAAGGATCCTTCATAAAATTGTATTACATCTGGAGCGTTGTGTAAATGACCAATGAAAGAAGAAAAGTGTGCAATAAAACCCGAATTTACATTTTAAACACACGATGGAAAAAACGAACAGTTGTCTACGTGGCAGAGTTTTGTTCTGGTTGACAAGATTGGTTTTAAATTTTAAACATTATGGACCTTTTTATGTCGACAATATTGTATATTTAAAAATATTTTCGAACTGCATAATATGTACCTGGCACTTGGACAACCGTTCTTATTTAAAATAATAGTAATCTTTATTGTCATCAAAGTCCATTAACGGACATTGAAAGAGTCATGTGAATTATAGACTATTACAGAGTGAGTCTAAATGACTGTATGTGCCGCCTTTTGCAAACGTTGTACAAAGTTAGCTCTTGCCGATCAATAATTTTTGTGCAAATGAAAATATTTAATTTCTTTGTCATTTTTCTATTCTTACATTATTATTGTAGTAATAAAGTTGTTATTATTATTTTATTTGTAAAAAAATCTTTTCTTGTATGTTTCTCGTTAAATAAATAAATGAATAAATAATGACACAACCAAATTTAAATAAAAAAGCTGTTTTCTACTGAAAAGCATAAAATTATCAGCAACCTACAATGTGTTTCATTATTTATGTAATAGTACTTTACTTTTTAAATAGGTTGCACCAGATATTATTTTAGATTCTTACAGTCAGAAAGTTGATGGACATATTTGCATTTTTTCTAAACGTGAAACACATCAACAAAAAAAAATATTTAAGAAGGGAACACCGATCTGCATTTTTTCAATTGTTATTAACTTTTTGTTTTCGAAACAAATTCACGTTTTCGTATTTTACAGTCTCACAAAGAAAGGTACAAGCAAAGTGCTGAAGATAATTAATGAAACATTTTAGGTTCTACTTGGACTAGAATGACAGGCATTTGTCGAATTTTGTGTAAAATGTTAAGTAAAATATTGTATTTCTTCGATTATTTTGTTAATATTCAGTAGAAAATAATTAAGAACGGCTCCGATAATTTAAAAATGAACAATTTTGTAAAATGTAGTGGATTTTTTGTAAAGTTAGATCAATTTAAAAAGTAAAATTTAGCAATGGAAGTGAGAAGGAATTTGAAATTAGATACAAAAACTGTCAACTTACGCGTCATCCGTGATCAAATTTAAAACTCTATAAATTAAAGCAATTATAATGGAGCTAATAATAGCCTTGTCGAACTCCAAATGCAAAAAGCTTTCATTTTTGTATTCGTCAGGTTGTATGTGAGTCCAAAGAGAGAGAAGGAAATACATATATCCGGCGCATCCACCATTATCGCAAAATTTTAAAATTGTTGAATAACCTTTGTGTTCCGAGCTTTTTTTACTTTAAAAACTGACGAACGCATTCGAGATTTATGCATTTTTTTATGAAAAAAGGTAGGAAATTTTGTACTTAATTTTTAAATAAAAATTTTAAATGTTGAGTTTCTGTGACGTGAAGAAAATAAATACATGTGGAATTCTCGCGCATCCACCAAAATTTATAATTACGAAAATAGATGAAAAATCGTTGAATTACGAACAAATTTAAAACTGCGTTGATGAATGAAAGCAAGTCCAAATGCAGAAAGCTCTCATTTTTGTATTCGTCAGGTTGTATTTGCGTCAAAAGTGAAGAAAATATCCCATACACATTCCCGGCGCATCCACCATTATCGCAAAATTTGAAAATTTTTGAAAAATCTTCGAGTTGCGAGCTTTTTACTTTAAAAATTGACCAACGCATTCGAGATTTATGGTTTTTTTTTATGAAAAAGGTTAGAAATTTTCTTCTTAATTTTGTAATATAAAACTTTTAAATTTTGAGTTTCCGAAGTGAAGAAATCAAGCCCTTTTATGGCTGTTGCAAGTTTTATTTAAAATTTAAATTTTCCGCTCTTGTTGGGATGTTAATTAATGTTATGAATAAATGTATTTTAACAATTATATTTAAAGTAATCGATAGATTTCCTTTCATGTCAATGTCAATGCACTCAACTTCAGTCAACAGAAAGAAAAAAATTAATAATAGATGGTCCTACTTTTGTTAAAATGAATGTTTTTGTTAAATTTCTATTTAATTGGACTTCGCTGAAGGTAGAATTGGCGAATTGAAGAGAATTCTAAAAACTAATTGCTTTTGTTGAGGAAACTATGATAATTGAATTTACTCAATATCGTGGGGAAATCATCTTGCTCTTACATTTTACGTATTGTAACATAAACTAATTATTTATTATTATTATTATTATTATTTATTATAATTTTATATAATTGATGTTCACAGTAAGCACACTTAAAATATTCTTAGTAAAACATAACGTAATTTGGATATCAAGCTCCGATGTATCTGGGTGACGAAGAACATACTTAAAAAATGGCAAAAAAATTATCACAGATAAATATTCTGTGAATCAAGTGAATGTAATTACAAAATTGTCCGACCTATTGTTTTCTATTCCCAAACCACCACTTTATAGTTCTGGAAAAAAACATATTGATATGATATTTTACTGTTGTCTTTTATTGATTTTATTTTTTTACATCATACCAGTTTATTATAACCTTTACTCAGGGTTTGTAATTTGGATTCCCTTTAAATTGATCACAATTGTTCAGTTTTGCAATATTTTATATGTTATGTGTTTTTAAATAATAAGATAATTTAAAAGTTGGGCGCCAATTATGAAATTCTTTAACTATAATAATCAAAATTCAAACTAAGATGATTAATAAACAAAATTTTTAAAAAATAATATGAATAAGATTCAAACATTAACAAATTATTTATTAATATTAAAATTTAAAGATAACAATTTAAATATCAAATTTTGGAATTTGATTGTAATTAAATATTACTTGTAATAGTCTATTTGAATTGAAAATGTAACGTTACTTTTTTTTAAATTATACTATTTTATGGTCAAAAAGTAGTTTTAAATACCTTAATTAATAATTTCTTATTCCAATTTCTTTTTCTTTATTCTAATTTTCTTATTTATTTTATTCTAACTTCTTCTTTTATGACTTCTTTATTCCACTTTCTTATATTCAAATCCTATTCTTTCCAGTATTGTAGTTGAACTACTCTTCTTTAACAAATTATGTAAACACCAATTTTTCAATCTGATTTTCTTATTTATTTTATTCCAACTTCTTCTTTTATGACTTCTTTATTCCACTTTCTTATATTCAAATCCTATTCTTTCCAGTATTGTAGTTTAACTACTCTTCTTTATCAAATTATGTAATCACCAACTTTTCGATCGAATTTTCTTATTGATTTCTTTCTCTCTTCTTATTGTATGAATTCTTTATTCCGCTTTCTTTATTGTACTCCTTTTCTTTCCAGTATTGAAGTTTAACTACTCTTCTTTATCAAATTATGTAATCACCAACTTTTCGATCAAATTTTCTTATTGATTTCTTTCTCTCTTCTTATTTTATGAATTCTTTATTCCGCTTTCTTTATTGAACTCCTTTTCTTTCCAGTTTTGAAGTTTAACTACTCTTCTTTATCAAATTATGTAATCACCAACTTTTCGATCAAATTTTCTTATTGATTTCTTTCTCTCTTCTTATTTTATGAATTCTTTATTCCGCTTTCTTTATTGAACTCCTTTTCTTTCCAGTATTGAAGTTTAACTACTCTTCTTTATCAAATTATGTAATCACCAACTTTTCGATCAAATTTTCTTATTGATTAAAAACCTTCTTATTTTTTAATCCCCTAGCAACTTGTTCCCAGGTAGCACCATAAATATCATACATGATAGATTGACAAAGTGTCAATTGAAATATCATTTACATTTGAATATTTCTTTCATTTTACAATTATAGATAGAATTTGACTACTACTCAATATCACAATATACTTCTACAATATATATACAATGTAATTTAAAACTATATATTTTAATCTCATTCTATTTTTTTATATAACTTTATATTTACATTTAATAAAATCAAAGTTACCAGAAACGTCATATTAGTGCCAACATTAATTCTCTTATAAATCATTAATTAATTTATTTGAATTTTATATATAAAATAACATAATATGTTTTATAGAATTTTAAACAGTTTTATGTACAACCATAATCAAAGTAGAAATATTTCCTTAATTTCAAAACAAACTACAAAACAAATTATTAAATTTCTTAGATTCTTAAGAGATAATTCGCATAGAAATTTTTTATCTTGTCAGTGCACATATTGTTATTAATAATTAAATAATTTGAAGAAATACGTACGTAAAATAAATAAAATAATATATTAATGATTGAAAACTCCCATTACGAAATGAACATTGTTACCGGAATAAAAACGAATACGTTATCGTCGGTCTCGGTAATGTCGTATAAATGGGCGTGGTTCCTTCGGGGCCGATAGCGTAATGCAATCCCCACCGAACTCCGGGTTACTGTCGATTGCAGGCCCCAAAACTCCTGGGTTGCGTCAGCGCAACATCATGTAAACAGAGAGTACATTAATATTCAATTTGCCTTTGCACCCGACCCTGCATAAATTGAAATACTTATAACTAACGCCGTGAAACTGTTTCGTTCTTTATTTTCAGCGCGTAGGTATATTTGAAACCATTAAAATATTAGCATAATATTAAAATAACAGACTATTTCGGACAGCCTCGTATTTAACAATTTCGTTTAAAATATACACACGCTGGGCTTCGGACATGGAATATAATGCATGTTAGGTCGAGTTGACTAACTTTATTAAAACTTAATTCCTAAAGTTACGAAATTGGGATTTAGTATGTTGGTGTTTTCATGCATGTATTTGAACAAGGTTTTATCGGGAACAGGATTATCAGTTGTAGCCTTTTAACTGCTTAAATCTGCGAAGATAAGAAGAACAATTTGTTAATTATTTTGTTCGTATTTCTGTGAAAGTGTTTGTAGTCATAGTCGCTTGATTATCATATTTTCTTCTTAGCAATATTTTTAATTTTATGTTGGAACATATGACCTTCACCTGACGATTTATTTATTTCAAAATATGCCATAAAAATGCACGGCACAAGTAACGAAATAATTATCTTTGTAAATAAATAATTACCCCATTTACTGTGGAAAACAATAAGACAAGACAAGACGAGACGAGAAGGTCTGAGACTACCAGAGAAAAATAAGAAATTTTCTAATTCTTCACAACAATTCTTAGACTTACGAGATCTATATTTTTGAGAATTTATCAATATTTTGAATACAATACAGCTGGAATATGAGTAATATTTCTAAATAAATTGTTTTAATCTTTAATGTACTCAAATACTATACACCAAACAATTATGAATATTTAGGTTATAAATCTTTTACAAAAAAAAATCCAATCAAATTAAACGCAATAAAAGACTACATCAATGAAACAAAATGGAAAAGTGTTAATTGTCACTTAAATACTCGATCGATCAGAAACATCCACTGGAAAAAAAATGTCATAAAGTCAACACAATTTTAAGTCGTCTACTATTGTCTTAATCAGTTGTTTTAAGGACGAATCGATAACGAAACGCTCGGAAAAACCATAAAAAGAAAGACGTCTGAAGTTTCTCTCGATAAAAACTTTAATGGATTCTCACGGGTAATAGATTTTGCCTCGGGGCTCTGCAAGAAACTGTTTTCTTTTTAAGATGTGGGCATAAAACGAATTGTTACGGCGTCACGGTTATCATTATGTGAACGAATAATATTATTTGTTTATTGCAAAGGAGGCGTAGTTTGTATTAACAAGCGAGTTGTGCTGGGGAATAAGTTAAAAAAGTAAAACGAATATGTAAATGTGGATATAATGAGTGGCGTACCGCAAGGGTCTGTGTTAAGATTTCTGTTGTTTGTATTTTTTATGCAGATCACGTAATATTATACGTCAATTTGGACAAATCAGGGCAACGAGGAGGAGGAGGAGGCTAGGCCCTAATCGACTTAACTCTGATAAAGCAAAACACCCTGTAGAGGGTACGAAAAGCTGGATGTCATCAGAAGACTGTAGACAGTCAAGTGCCTCTGTTCAGAAACCTTGTCCAAAGCGAGCAAAATGTTGCCTAGGGCAAAGTACGTTTGATCTAAGGAAAGCTTTGGACAGGACACTGTCAACTGAACAAACATCTACATATGCTGAGTGTCGTCTCAGTCAACGGCCTCTGTTTAGAAACCTTGCCAAAAGCGAGCAAAATGTTGCCTAGGGCAAAGTAGGCACGATCTAAGGAAAGCTTTGGATAGGACACTGTTGACTGAACACACATCTACATATGCTGAGTGTCGTCTCCACCAATGTTTTGAAGAAGATGAAATGCCCGAACATGTGTTATACCATTGCTCGGCGCTCGCATCGATTAGAAGATCTGTAGTGTGGGAATTCGGGCCGAGTGTGACCAGGTTGAGCGACAGTAAGATTCTCAGACCAATTGTCTGTGTCGGTTGGCTTGAGGATTAATTGGTTCACGCTCTGGAGAAACAGCACTAGCGGTCTAAGGGTGTGTGGCCTTCGGACAACCCTCCAAATCTTGAAATCTAGAAGACAATTAGTTATTTACAAGAAGAAGCTTTGATAATATAATCTAACAAAACAATAAGCAACGATTCATTTTTAAATAAAAGAAGAATAACATTTATCTAAGCTACCTTCAAGTAAGAGTATCTAATAGCCTAATTCAATTGTTACATTTGAGTTAACAACAAGTCAAGTCAAATTACAGGCCCTGGATGTTCGTTAGAAGTATATCTCCAGAATTTTCGACACCTTATTTCACGAGACTCTGCTGGTTGCAAGTTACATTGAATTTACAGTGCTGATCATTGATCATTTTTCATTTATTTTAGCCTGTGGTAAATACAATTAGGACCTTTATAATCGTATTTTTGTTCACATACTGATGTCATTTCACTCCACAGCATAATTTTTTAAAAAATGTGGAAAAAAATTGGATAATAAGCAAATGCAATTACTTGTACACGTTGTACTTGTTCAACTTTCTTTGTAATTAACTATATACAAAAAGGTAGGAAATAGATTTTTTTTTGTTTTCACAAACGCCCTGTGTAGTAGGCTATGCGGATTCTGGATCAAAAACACGGGTTATTTCTAATGGAGGTCCCAATTTACTTTTAAGTAGTAATAGATGCACCTTTTTTTAAACGCCCACGTGGCCATACCCATTTTTTACCCCTACGCTCACCTGGTCATGCCCACTTTTGGTTTTAGGGGATGATTTTAGGAGTTGATTTTAGAGGGTGATTTAGGGATGATCTTAGGGGATGATCCAACCTGATCGTGAACCTAAACATGTTGAGTTAGGTTCACGCTCAGGTTGGATCAGGTTCGAAGCTGCTCAAAGCTGTTCGCTCCCCTAAGATCATCCTTAAATCACCCTCTAAAATAATCGCCTGAATCATCCCCTAAAACCAAAAGTGGGCATGGCCACGTGAGCGTAGGGATAATGGGTATGGCCACGTGGGTGTTTAAAAAAAGGTGCATCTATTACTACTTAAAAATAAATTGGGACCTCCATAAGAAATAACCCGCATAGCCTATCTACTCTGTATATATTTTATGAATTCAGATCTGAATTTCTTGACCACCAATGGGTTTTTAAAAATATTCATTAATATCCGAATATGATTTAAAATAAATAATGTGGGCTACACTACGTTCGTAAATTCGGAGGAGTAAATAAAAATTCTCATTTAAAAAAATCGCTCACTCATTGGCTATTTGCGAGACATTTATCTAGTGTAAATTGCCGTATTTGCAACCAGATTTCCGGTATTTGATGTTTATGTATTTAAAAAGTCATTTATTGTTTATTAACAATATAAAAGTGCAGCAAGGTGAATTAATCACTTCAATTTGAATGTATGCAAATCCGGGGACAAGTACTGTGATTTCACCGCCAAGGAAACACCCCCGTTTAGGGCATTTATCAATAAAGTTAGTTTAAAGAAAATGTTGGTTTCTCCAAATTATTTGATTGTTAAATAGTAGTAAATAGTTATTAATAAACAAAAAAAATATGTTTAGAAATTAAAAATTTATTACATTTTTTCCTGTAAATGTGATTGCAGATATTCAATAGAATGTGTGTGTTTTATTAACTTTTTATAATGAAAGATGGGAAAAATACACAAAATCTAACAGACAATTGCACGAAATCGCATCTAACAATAACCGAACAAAAGTAGAATTGGACGTCTAAATAATACGATCAGTGTTGGCCAACTAACGGTAAAGTTCGAAAATTGTTCCAATGTAATTCTGGCTTATGTATTTACTCCTCCAACTTTATGTACATAGTATAGTTAGATAAGACATGACATTTCGAATCGTTTCCAATGAATTCAATTCACGCATCTATTAATACTAAAATCAAATCTAGTCATCTGATGAGTTTGTAATAATAATAGTAAAATTTTAATACATAATTTAACGTGAAATTTTTCAGTTAATTTATTTAATGACATTTTCTAGGAATTAATAGCCTATATTTATTATTAAAATGGTGTATTAAATCAAAATTTTAATACGTTTATAAAAAGTTTTAATGTGTATAATGAATTTCCTCACTATAGAAACCAAACCGATGTCTGTTTAGACAAATTAGTCCTAGTGTTATTCTAATGTTACCTGTACATAATTAATGTTACTACATTAATCATACAAATTGCACGTCATAAATGACATCAAATAGATCAACATCAGTCTCGTGCAAACCAATTTATAACAATTATAATGATACATGAATAGAAACTGATCATTTATAAAAAAAAAATTTTTTTAAATTGGCCATTACAAAACAAAACAATGTTTGCAGTGAAACGTAAGAAGTTCGTTAAAGATTACTCTAACATATTTACCATCCTGGGGGATTTTGACACGATGTGGGGTGATCTGTTGGTGTTGAGAAGTGGAAGAGAATTAAGCATCCTGTCCACGTCATCATGATCGATATCGTCGATGTTGCAGGACCACCGCTCGGCTAATGATGCTTGTAAAAACGTTTTTCGCTTGCGGAAGTAAATGTAATTCATTTAGATCCATCACATCGTTTCTAGAGGAGTATTTTTCTTCTTCAACGAAACCACTTTTGATGGTAATCACGAATCCACTCTAATTTGAAATCGCACCTTTTACTAAATGTTTGATTCAATTAATGTTTACGTAAGGAATTAAAAACTGCGACGAATAATCTAATTAATCAAGGAAATTTGTTTGCGAATTTAAAAGAAGTTAGAAATCGGATGTTAAATATTGTAACAAAAATCGAAAGGAACGTAAAAAGATTATGTCATAAAAAAATATTTTGTATGGTTTATATTTCGATATTCATGAATTATAATTATAATTTAGTTGTTCTCTTTTCTATTTTAATAAAACATTGCAATTTAGAAAACATTTAAAAAGTTTGTGTAGGAGCTAAGATTTAAAAATTAATTGTAGCAAAAACATTGGATTCATGAAATTCAGACCAATTTTCATGAGAATAAGGGTATTAAGGAGTAAATAAAAGTAAAATTCTAGCAACTGGCCTGTTTATAACGGACGTGATAAAGATATTTTCTATTATGTGAGGTTGTTAAATTAAATAAAATAGAGCGAAAAATTCAAATTTACCAAATTCTCAATTTTTTTACATTATATGCAATGTTAGCATTATCAGGGCATTGCATCTTGATAATTTTACCTTCACATTAAAAGGCATTTATTTTAAAAGTTTATGCGTTAACATTTAATATACCCAAGAATTTCGTATTCCTGAAAGCTTACATGACCTTCGGGCGTAAATATTTTACATCCATATTTTTGGTCCGGTGGTCCGTATGCCTTTCCAATAACAACGTTGTTTTCATAATTCAATCTACAAATGTACATAATTCTTGATCTTTCATATCCTCCCACGACGAGATGATAATCAGTAAACATGTGTAGATGGTTTACGTCGGTTGGTAACCAAGCAAAATGGTCAAGGTGACGCGAACACAAAATCTGAAATTACAAATTAAAATAAAATCAGTTGAATAGTGTAAAGAAAATAAAAAAAAAAAACTAATAAAAATTAATTATTAAATTAATCAATGAATTAAGGAAATGATAATTTTAATTTTTTTAAAGGTTATTTTATTCGTTTATAGAACACAATCTATAATTGTAATAGTGTATATAAATCATATCTAGATTGTAACATGATTTACGTGGAACAGCTGGTGGAAGCAAAGGCCGCTTGAAAGAGTGTATCAATTTTAAAATTTAAATTAAGAAAAGATATTTAAAAAATAAAGTCGAAACAAAAAATCATGATTTTCCATGTCATTTGTTTAAAAAACTTCTAAATATTATTTTAATCTTTCTTAAACAAATCTTTTATCACATGACCCCGTCTAACGATAATAGAAAAACAGAAAGCATTAAAAATATATAAAAATGCAAATAAATTTAATCAAACTTTTTACCCGAACGTATTTATTTGTTTCACGCTTATGATACCAAAGTATTGTCACTGTATCTTTTCCAGGATAAATTTCGCCAGGTAACACAGCATTGGTATCGTTAGCAAGTGCCTGTCCGATATATTTCTCGTTACCATTTATATCCCGAACACCTAGTACAGCATCACTCGGAACCTCACCATGATAATCTCTCCAATAATAATCTGACAAAAAAAAAATAACTCTGTAACTCATCATTGTTCTTAGAAACAATTTATTTTATTATTCTTTTTTAATGTCTTATTTCTTTTGTTGAACTTACCTACTTGTTTATCGTCCTTGCTTAAATGGCTACAATTTCCTAAAATGTAAATATAAATATAAATTTTAAATAACTGTAAAGAACGAACCATAAGAACATTCAATATAATTGACACATACAAGCACAAAGAGACTCGCAAATTTCCACATTGTAATTCTAAATAACGCTGTAACGCCTGTAACATGATGTTATATCTAAGTCGTTCAAGATAAAAACATTTATCCTGCAATTGACGATAAATATTTGTCAATATTTATTTTAATGTTACGTTTACGTTTCGAAAATGACAACACAAAGGATTATAGTAAAATTTATTAACAATCAAACAAAATTAATTCTTGTTAAAGATTTCGAAACACATTTTAAAGCGTGTATTTTTATTATATTTGTCATTTGTACCTTTCAAAACATTTAAAACAAAGAATTTATATATCACATCGAATCATTACATGTCATATAAGTGGAACGAAAAGAGCCATAGTCAGCCAGGAAAACATAAGTGATGGACTCGATTAAGGTAAAGTGCAAATTCTGAATAGCATCAATACGCAATATGTATGTAAATAACAAACAAGCAGATGTCAATTTCGATGTATGTAATTGTAATCAGTAGAAACACAAATCACACTTAACGCTTGATTAGAATTGCCATTAAACAGAATAACAATGAATACATTACATAAAAGAGTCACGATATTAAATATAGTTTACGAAACACTATACTAATTCTTTTTATATGAACATCAATTTAGTTCTTTAATATTTACAATTTTTAAACACATTACATTTTTCATATTTAACACCTTATAACGTGTTGTGTTGTGTTGTGGGTTGAAAGATAATTTTGCAGGAAATTTACATTTTGTGTATTTTTTGATAAACTTAAAAATATTACAAATATGGTACATATTTAAATTAAGGACAAAAACATAACATACATTAAGATAAAATTGTTAGAATTAAGACAAAATAACTTTAAGATTCCCCCCGTTTCAGTATTTTGCTCAGACATGTATATTAATTTCAATCTTTAGTAATTTGAACCAACTGGTTATCTTTTTGGCAAATAACGTTTTACACCTTCTTTAAATTATAAAAATAATATTTATATTGAATTCATTTGATATAATCAATAAATAAATATTTCCCATATTGATATCTTAAAATAATTTTGTATTTTGTACTTGACACTAAACACTGGAAAAATCCGCAAAATCTTAATAGCCGTTCATAAGTTTGTAAAATTTTTCAGTACCTATACTATTTCAGTTTCCTTTTTTCTTTGAGCTGTTATTTAAATAATAAAGTTTCGGAAAAATACATTTTGTACATACTGATTAAAATAATTAATAAAAAGTGTCAGAACGACTTCTTGCAAATCCCAAAACTTCAAAAGTGCTAAATAAATGTTAAAAAACTCACAAATATGTACCTCAACATTCTTTAATGTATGCATGAAATGTCACGTATAATGACCTGTACCTTTACCTTTTTATACTAAAAATTAACGCGTATTTTTAATCATGGTCTGCCTATCAGAGTTTACATAAAGATTACTAAGAATCGACACCAGGTTATCAACAATAACAATGTCAATACATTTACACCTTATTTAAATTATAAAAATAATATCTATATTGAATTCATTTAAGATATCAATAAATAAATATTTCCCATATTGATATCTTAAAATAATTTTGTTTTTTGTACTTGACACTAAACACTGGGAAAATCCGCAAAATCTTAATAGCCGTCCATAAGTTTGTATAAAATTTATCAGTTTACTATTTTACCTCCCGCATATCCATATGATGGTCTTTATTAAATTGCTATACCTTTTGTAATTTAATATTTTTAGTTTGTTGCATAAATCTTTATTCATTTAAATTTACATGAATAATTTATCTGTTTTTTTTTCTTTCTTGAGCGTGCAACCAATTAAAACGCTGTTGTGCAATAAAATATATTTATTACGACACACAATATTAAGAAAATATAAAAATGTGTTTCGTGATCTTCGTCGGGTAATAAATATATTTGACGTTTGTTATTTATTCACTATGGAAACATTCTTTAAAAAGCATAGTT
>JAFFZR010004950.1:0-19207 GCA_018397195.1 Lethrus apterus
ACATTTAGCAAAACATTCATTTCTAATTCTTCATCTAATTTTCGCACTAGAACTTTTGGTTTCTTGAATGCACCAAATTGTCGCAAATTAGCTTCTAATCTGCAAAATTTTTGAAAGCTAGGAAGATTTCTATCTGGATAACTTGTTTCATGGCTTACTTAATTGCGTTTCACTGTGATCAAATTTTAATGGATTTTTACGGCTACGGTTCATGCAAAATATGATTTTATTATATCGCTGTGTTCAGAAAAAAAAGTAGAATCCGAAAAAAAAAAGATATGTTGCCATTTAAAAAAAAAAAGTTGACAATCGTTGTTCAGAGGCGCTTCAAAATAAAACATATCATTTACTGCCAGTTTATATCGGGCCTTGAACAATTCAATGCGGTTTTTGAATTTTGAAAATCGGATGACTAATAACGATACTACAGCTCTGTCCGTTTTTTATGCACCTCCCTGTATAAAATGATGCCAATATTTATTAAACACTCTTTTACCGACTGTATAAACTTTATATTGAATTTACACTCCTCATAACAAATACAAGGTGATTTTGGAATGGGTTGCACTATTTTAACCGGTGATAGCTGACCATTACCCACTCCTAAATTTGCAAAAATTGCGGTTTCATTTTCAATCTAACTTCTCAATTTCTAAATACTTTCATGTTTTTTGTTGCGCAACGACTGCTAATTCATATAATTTTTCTGTACGTGTACTGTAGACAATTCACAAAATGTAAGCTTACTGTCCACATGGACTTTTTTCCTTCAATCTATAATCTAAAAGGAATTATATTATTATATAATCTATAGGTCCCTTCTACCCTTTAAGGGTATGATTTGTTCAGCCATGAACAATTTTCTTCCATTCCTTTCTGTTCTGTGCCAATTCCGCTGATTCCCTCCAATTTTTGTTTTTCTTTGTTAGTATTTCTACTATTACTACGTCCCACGTCTTCCTTGGCCTACCTTACGATTTTTTTTTTGGATTTTCGCCTTCCAAATTCTTTTGACTGGTCTACTGTCTTCCATTCTTTGTAGATGTTCCCATCAAGCTAATTGCCTCTCTTCGATATATTCCAAAGTCGATTGTGTTTCTAGGTCTTTCCTGATATCTGTATTCCTCATTTTGTCGATCTTCGTTACTAACTCATCTCAAGTAGCGCATTTCTGCTGCCTGTACTTTTCTTTCCAGTTGTTCCGTTAGCACCCAGGATTCACAACCATATGTAAGAATTGGTCTATATATTGTCTTAAAAACCTTGATTTTAGTGCCTTTAGTTATCTCTTTTTTATTTATAAATTTAGTGCTCATTGTATGATAAAGTTTGTTAGCTTTTTCTATCCGTTGGTTAATATCTATTTCCTGTTTACCTTTCCCATCTATTGTTACTCCTAGGTACTGGAAATGATCCACTTGTTCTGGGTTTTTCTCCGTCTATTTGTACAGGGTGGGCAAATTTCGATGTTTTAATAGGGAATTTCGATAACCATAAGACATAAAGAAAAATTACCCTACCATCCTCGATCGTTTTTTTGGAGAAAAATTGAATGGTGAAAACCAAAATTGGCTATCGTCTTTTGTTTTCGAGTTATACGCAAAAATTCAATTTTTTCAATTTTCGTTTTATGCCTTGCTTATTTGGAAAAATGAAGGAAAATAATGTCCACGTTCTTTTTGATAAGAATGCAGTGGCGTAGTTGGTTTTTTGAAAAAGTTCTCTAAATTCAAGTTGTGACATAAAGTTGTAATTTTTTATATGGAACTCATAGTTGGCTGTGGCTTAATAAAAAAGAGAATTTTATTCCCTTTTTCAACAATATATAACATGTATGGTCAATTATTAATTTTCATACAGATTTTTCAAAAATTCATACTTTTCAAGGTCAGATGTTCATTTTTGCGTAGTAGGCGAATAAAGTTTGATATATTACAATGTTTTATTCGGAGTAATAATAATTTTGAAGCTGCAAGTCAACCATAAACGCAAATTCCTTTCATTGGGGACACACTGTAGACATTTTTTCGCTTGCTTCTCTCTCTCCACTCCAAAGCTCGAAGAACTTATCTGGACTGAGAGGGAGGTGTTTGGTTACGGCCACAGCCGTCCTACAGATCTTAAAGCCTATTCCAGCATACGCTGCAAGGATTAGGGAAACATGGAAAATCTAACAGAATAATAGTCGGTGGGAAGGCCAATTCAAAGTCACAAACATTGAAAATTTATATCTGTGATATTTATAAGTTTACAATGTCCGTCACTAAGACTTGAACCCAGGACCTTGAGGTTACTAGCATATTCACCAAGCCACTAGACCAGCAATCCCATAATATAACCCCATTTTAAAATACTAATAATAATATGAACGAACTAAGAGAAAATGTTATATAGTGTGTTAATTCTGTATCAACGTCAGTTCGGAGTGTTTCAAAACAATGTCTATTGTGTGTTGCGAATGACGGACGTCAATTTGAAAATTCAGTACAAGTGTGACCTTTAAAAGTATGAATTCTTGAAAAATCTCTATGAAAATTAAAACTTGGCCATACATGTTATATATTGTTGAAAAGGGAAAAAAAATATCTTTTTATTTAAGCCATATCAACTATGAGTTCCACATAAAAAAATATATCTTTGTGTCACAACTCGGATTTGGAGAACTTTTTCAAAAAACTAACAACGCCACTGCATTCTTATCAAAAAAGTGCCTGAAGAACGTGGACATTATTTTCCTTCATTTTTCCAAATAAGCAAGATATAACTATATAATTTTTGCTCATAAGTCGAAAACAAAAGACGCTAGCCAACTTTGGTTTGCACCATTGAATTTTTCTCCAAAAAAGCGATCGAGGATGGTAGGGTATTTTTTGTATCTCTTATGGTTATCGAAATTCCATATTAAAACATCGAAATTTGCCCACCTTGTACATTCAATTTTTCTCTGCCTACACCGATCATCATTACTTTTGTTTTTTTTTTGTTTTTATTTCATGCCACATTCCTTCGTTACTATGTTCCAGATGTCTAGGTTCTTTTGTAAATCCTTCTCATTTCCAGCGAAAATAACCAGGTCATCTGCAAATGCTCTCTCAGTTATATTTACTCTTTGTAATTTTATATGTCCTATTCCTAGTTTTTTTTTTTGTTAATGGTTTGCACTTCCTAATGATCTCATCCATAAACACAATAAACAGTAGCGGGCTGTGGCTTCCTCCTTTTCTGAGGACCATATTTGTACTAAGTGCTTCTGATATCATATTATTTCTTGTAATAGTATTTACGTTGTTCCTACAGTGTGTCCACGGATTTGGTGCAAACTTATTCATACCCAATTTTTTTAAAACTATTTTATGTTTTATTTTTTGTTTATATATGCAATTTTGGGATGACACATATCCATTAGTGGTAAAAGTAGCTTCATCCGAAAACAAAATTTTATGATGGGAAAAATTAATCTTTCATAACATTTTCTCCAACCCAAGTACAAAATTCTAATCTAAACGCATCGTCCCCGGGTTGCAGTGTATGAATAAATTTAGGTTTGTATGGATGAATCTTGTTTTGTTTTTGCAGTAAGCTCTTGCTTACACCCAACTCGCCGCTCTCTTACGAAGTGATAATTTGAGACTTTCTAGTACAGATCCCATAGCTAGAACAGTTAATGCGTCTCTTCATTGTATTGTTTTGTTGCTTTCTTCTTTCTAGCTACAGATCCAGTTTCATCAAATTTCTATAGTTTTTTCAAAGAATTAACAGCGACATTAATGCCAAGGAATTTTATATTAAATTTGTTGATATGAAATGTCACCAATTCCATAACACTTAATCAAATAAATTCGTTGATCCGTGATTTGTTTTATGGTGAACACGTGGTCTTGCACACTTCTTATGATTCTGAAACCACTTTGTGATTCATCTAATGTACTCTCTATTCTCCTTCTTATTCACTTTTCTATTATTTTTTCTAGCATTTTCATGGTGCTTAACAGTAATTGCTGCACTCCTTTGGAATTATATAAATGAAGTAAATTTTACGTGCGAACGTTTTTATTCATATAGTTCTCAAGTTCTTACATAGGAAATTCTATTATTGTGTAATTCTCTCAAAAAATTATTCGGGCGCATATATGAAAAAATTTTTTGATCTTTGACACTTTTAGAATTTTGATGTTGTCAACAATTTGTAACTAAATTTTGACAATTTTCTTTCCAGGATCGTGAGAAATAAGGCGGCAGAAAAAGCGAAACATGCGCACCAAATAGCGACGAGCGGAGGAAACGGGACGGGTTCCGCTGGCGGAGGTCCCGTCTCCGTTATAGCCCATGCACCAGCCACCCAATTATCGGAACCAAGACCTGGAGCGTATAGCATTAACGGAATTCTTGGATTGCAACACGATCCTAACGGCAACAACATCAAGAGAAAAAGGATCGACGATCACGGTAAGTGTTGTATTCATTATTGCCAAAATTTTCTGTTAAAATTACAATTTTTTATGTATAAAATTAATTTGTATTTTATTGCAAAAAACATGTTAATTTTTGCGCCGTCGCGCCGTTTAAATTTAACGCGTGATTTTCGCCAGCCCATAAATGATAAACGATGTGTAGAAAAATCTGTTTGTATTTATTTATATATTAAATTGGTATGAACGGGTTCGCATCGCGCCGGTTTAGTGAAACCAATTAGTAAACTAATTTTGTGGGATTAGTGGGCGTAATAAGAGTAATGTGAAGGCGCCTTGTGTTAATTTATCCGTGCAACCTCAAACGGTGGAACAGAGACGTGCTGTCCTTTTGCGCTCCCGTAGCGGTGCTGATGTTATAAATAGTGTGTCTCTCTGATTACCGTGTTCCTATGTACTACTGAATTTTATCAACAGCACCATTTCATCTAATTAGTGTATCTAAATATGTGCGATAGTTTCAATAATGACTACAATTCTAAAACCGCATCTATGACAGACAACAGTCTTGTATTCAGTTAATGTTTGTACCCAAATAAGAAAAATATTATTTCATAGAATAAAATATATATTTTTTTTTAATATGTTTTGTATAATGTTTCGTTAACTAATTTAGAGTCTAAGAGACCGTTTTTAAGACACTATAGTTTTCAAATTAATATTATTATGTCAGTGTTAGATAAAAATATGTGTTTCAATTCGTGGTTTCCTAAGAATCATTAGAACAGCTTTTTAAATATAAAAATAATAACAAATGAAGGGTGGAAAACGATACTTACTATGGAAGAAGAAAATAATTGGGGTGATTAACATCAAGGAAGGTATATTCCAAGGAGATTCTCTCAGCCCTCTGTGGTTTTGTTTAGCCCTCAATCCACACTCAACAACGTTAAACAGAAAGAGATATGGTCATGCTGTGAGTAACACCTGCAAAATTAGTCATCTTATTTATATGGACAACATCAAATTGATTTCACAAAGAAGCGTGATGAAATATTTGCTGAAGCAAACGGAGACATTTACTGAAAATATCAGGATTGAGTTTGTGTTGGACAAATGCAGAACAGGAGACCATAAAAAAGGGCAAAGAAAGGATATGTCTTAAATGGCAAAGAGGCAGAAAAAGAAATTATAAAAGGATATGGAGAAAGGGGAAACATACAGGTATTTGGGACTCTTGCAAGCTAAAGAGGTTGAGCATAAAAGAATTAAAAATAACGATAAATGCATTCATTCAAAAAATGACACAAGTGCTAAAGACCAAATTATCAGTGAAAAACTTTATGTTGGCAATAAATGCGTACCAGTAGTAAATTATAGTTACGGAATAGTTAATTAGACGAATACTGACTTGGAAGACTTGAACAAGCTAACGAGGCCCAAACTGAGAGAACACCGAATGCATCACCCGCACAGTAACACAGAGAGACTTTACGTAACAAGGCGAAAGGGAACAGATGAATTAAGAATGTTAAAAGTCTACATCAGTGATGGCGAACCTTTTTGAGAAGTGGGTCAAATTTTGTTCATTATTTTTTTAATATTAGCCCGTGGGTCACCAAGTCGGTGCCCCCCCCCCCTCGGTGGTAAAAAGGGTCCCAATAATTTGTAAACACCGAAAATTTGTTAACAGAAAAACTTAACAGTTGACCATTTCTTCTAAAAAGGTTTTCGTTTACGTTTTTTAATATTTTTTATGACATGAAAAATAAGTTTATTAAAATCAACGGGTCATAGGTTCGCCACCACTGGTCTACATCAAAAAACGATCAAAGGCACCAAAGATTTTTTCTACAAGAAGTCGGAGACCAGTTTCTTTCACGCAGCGTTTAGAGATAATGATAAATGCACACTTCTACAATTAAAAAACCAACAAGTATAAAAGTGACAATGAGGAGGAACAATTGATTGAACAGTAGTGGAACCGTAACAACTACATGGCAGATATATACAAATTCTTAAAGGAGAAGGTATAGACTGGAATGCTTCTGGCAGTTGGCTGAGGAAAAGAGTGCTGTTTCCGGAAACTTCCTTATTGCAATACAAGACCACGTGACCCTACGCTGAATTATCGGAAATATATTATTAACGACCCGAAGCTTACTGGTGATAAGTGTAGAATGTGCAAAGAGAAGCCAGAAAACATTGAATACATAATCAGCTCATGTCAAATACTGGGTGCAGTATCAGTTTCAGATGACAAGTACAAACTCTACTGGAAAGGTATAGGTTAGGATTTCCCAACTAAAAGTAATTCCCCTTCAACCGCCTGAACCTCTTAAATATATCACTATTTTATAAAATATTACAGAATCGTATATAGATAAAATCAGTTCAATTAAAAACTTCTTTTCTTGACTTTCTACTTATCAGTAGTCTGTATTTTCCTTTTTCTTGCAGTATTTTCAGACGTTCCTCGACCATTCCTCTTCCAAAGCCATGCCTATCGTCCATTATTCCCAATTATTTTTATTTTTGTCGCAAAAAAACAAATTTCCGTTGCAATCTTTGTTCCCTTCTTCATTTGCAAACATAATTTGTTATCCCCCCCCCCCATATTTTAGATTCGCATTTTATATTATGTTGTATATTCTATATGTTTTTTCGTTGCCCTCATTCTCAAGTATGTCGTTCCACGGTGCGCATTCATTTCTTTATTTCTTAATTGATGTTTTCTATGTTTTCTTCATCTTTTGTTATTGGTGGTCTTCCTAAATTACAATGATTTTTGGAATTTTGAAACATTAATCTTAACATTGTACGAAGAAAAAGCCGAGTGACCATGATTAGAGCTTTTAACATCTGTTCTGTTTGATAACAAATCCCTTTTGTTTAGGGCTTTTTTGCCCATGTCGTCCAAAATCCTACTAAGTACCTTTAATCCCAGTTTTGTGGTCCATTTCTTTACAATTTTATCGAACAATCATGTTTAATATTAAGTACTCCTTTTAAGATTATTTATGTCGAACCAGACATTTCCAGCAAATCATTTCTGCAATCATTATATTTATTTTCGATGGTTCGAAATTTAGTTCATGTTTGCGACTTTCTAAAAAAAATCAAATCCATGTGGAAAAAAACATAAGGAATCATTATTTAACAAAAAATGAAATCTTGATATTTCTGTGTAAAACAATTGATCAGAAGCCCGTATTCAACCATAATTATCTTACACGTTCGTTCAGGATCGGTAATGCTAAACACGACGTTCGCCGCAAAATAAATGAACTGAAATGGTTTAATAAACACCACAATCCACAAGTTGATGCCAATGCAACGTTTAGCCGAAATCGCATCACCATGAAACAAGCGAGCGCAGCCCTCCATATCCTCCCTGACCAATCAGCGCGGCTGCGGATTATGAAGACATCACGCGCGTTGCCAGGCGACCGCGGAGCCCCACAATCATCCAGATAAACCGCTGGCATACGATAATCCCTTATATTGTGATACTTACAGGATAAACCAAATATAATCCCAAGGGTTAAACCTAAAAAAAATTACCTCAAAAAATTGTGGTTAATAATATGATTTTATGAAAATACAATTCTATGAGAATTGTATTTTATGTGAATTACATAAACTTAGAAGTAAATGCAAATGAAAAACGAAAGTATGGAAAAAGCAAAGAAAATTGGAATTGGATTAGACCAAATAATATAAAAACCACGAGTCCTTTAATATTTTATTTTCCTTATATTTGTTTACGAAACTTATATTTATTACAAAAAAATTTTCAAAATAATGTTTATACAAAAAATTTACAGAAAAATCGATTGTAAAGATAATTTTTTTTAGAGAATTATAAGAAATTTAAATCCTCTATGCCATCTGTCTTATGTAACCAAAATGACTGAAAACCTAAAAATAAACCAAATTGTAGGTGAACCCACATTCTGGAAAAAAAAACATAAAAAATATTAAAATAAAAATTTATTCTCTCTTTAGAAATATAGAAAATACAATTTTATATACTTTTTAAGTTTTCCTCGTCTTTAATTTTTCGCTTGAAATCAAATACATCGATCACTTGGTTTCTTTATTTTATATTAAATTGCAGAATAGGGAGTCCACGTGGACGAAACATACCCTATAAGGATATAAGAAATATATACAGAGTTGTGTATGAAATAGCCTATTTGTACGAATATATGACAACAATATATTCCAAGATTAAAAGACACGTGAAAAAAATTTTGGAAAAAAAAACATTGCAGATTGTAAGGATCGGAGGGAAATAAATTAGAAAAAGTAGGAAACGTCCATAGGATAGGATTTGAGAATCCAAACAATATGATGGAATGGTTGGAGCGTAGACATGCTGAGCTACTAATGTTTTTAAGGAACGGGATGATCGACCATTTTGTAATAAAACTTTTTATTGACTTGTCTAAGAATAAAAAAATATATATAGATGTTATTTATGGTATCAATAAGTTAAAATAATGAAATAAATTTATGAGATAATAAAACGTCAATATATCATTGCTGGAGATAAAATTTCACATCTATAATAACTGCAAATATAAATACATAACATTATTTCATTGTGAAGGCATAAAACGTACTTAGGGGTCGGACGAATTTATTTTATAGTAGTGAACTCGTCCAATAACATATACAAGTCGCGAACACATGCACTATTATGAGACTTCACGGATGGTGAGCATCCATGGGTCCGGTCTAGCCCTGATCGCGAACCGTGAGATTTATAAATTTATATTTTGACAATTTCGTACGGCAATTTAGGGCCGTTATTTATGATTAACCCTTGATGGATTTTCGGGGGAAGTCTTTCATTATATCTTAGTTACACTGGCGATCGTTACCTAAACAAGACGTGGAAAAAATCGGGGGCGCAACACTTACACTTACGTTCAAACATTTCGACTTTGGAGTTGCGAAACTCATTTTCATTGTTAGGCGTCGTCGATTCGTCGTAATCCGCATTTCACGGAATGAAATATAATGGGGGCATTTACTATTATGCCGCGTATATTGTTTGATAATGGCGTACTGTTCTTGAGCAGTTTACTTGACAATAAGGTTTGAGATGGGTGAATTTTACCCAACCGGATCTCGGTTTCCGCAACTATAAACGTACCAAAGCCGAAATGTTACTAGTGTGTTTGAATGAAACTAAATTAATATTAAGAACATTTTTCCAACAGAAGTTACATCAATCACTTTATTGTTTATTTCTTTATTTCATAGATTATTTTCTTTGTCGTAATTTGCTTGTGATTTTCTATTTTTCTTCAATTTTTATGTTCTTTTTATACAATTTTTCTACAAAATAAAAGGAACTTATAAATAACAGCATAAACAGGCCATGCAGGCCTGGAGCTGAATAACTTTACTCAATCTGTTTCGGTCTCTTGCAATTTCTCTCCAATTACTGATTTGTCTGCTTTTCATATCGCCTTCTACCACCTCTCTATCTCGTCTCTTTGGTCGTCCTCTCCCTTCCGGTATTTTCCACGCTACATTCTTCATCTCCTTCGTGTTGACTAATCTTTCAAGGTGTCCCAGCCATTGCAATCTTCGTATTTCGATGAAATAAACATTCGGCTTCTCCCCTTAGAGTTCACACAGCTCTACATTCATTCTTCTCTCCCAGCCAAGTTCTCTTCTCTTGCCCCCATGAATCTTTCTTCCTATACCTTCTGTTGGTTTGTCTTTTTTCGGGTTTCGCATTCGTATATTAGGGATGGCTTAAGCACTGTCTTATAGAGTCTTATCTTTATTTTGTTCGACAACTCGTTGGCTTTTAATAGTCTCTTTAGCCCATAAAGGGGGCTTATGGATAAAAAAAATAACGCCACCGTACATCGTATTATAGAAGACGGGCAGAAAGTTAATGGTAGTGGACGCTAGAAGCATTGTAGAAAATACGAAATGAAAATGAGGAAAATTAGTGAAGTAAGATGGGTTAATTTGATTGAAGAGGAGTTAACAAACAGAGAGGAGAGAACGGCAGCACAATAAAATGGAAAGTAAATACAATTATACACGAATTGTACAAGAATTATGGTGGAAGGGGAGCGATCGAGCTCGAAATGGTAGAAAGGTGAGAAAAAGTAAATAATCAAGGGAGATTCAATACAATAAGGGATTCGATGCGTAATGTACGTGGGAAAAACAATAACTTAACACGCAGAAGGTGAGGAAAGGAGGAAGAAACAATAGGGAAGTTAAGGTGTGAGAGTGAGCAGAAGTTAATAAATACTGAATTCGTAACATTGCATGGAAGAGTCTTAGAAACTAAAGAAAATGGTTGGGAAGTAAATAAAGAAAAATATGAAGCGGTTAGAAACAACGAGTAAACTTAAGGAAATACAGGTCAAAAGAAAGGACAGGCCTGTGATTGAATTGACATTTTAATGTCTCATTCATCTTCTTCAACGATTCATATGCCTTTATTTAAATAGTTGCTTATGCTTATATTTTAAATTAGACTTTACCGCGATTATTCAAACAATTATTTGACATCAATGCATGTTTTTATTGCGACTTTTTAATGTTATTTGTACACTACGTTTTTTTCACCAACCTTTTCCCAAGTAATTTTGTATTTTTCACCTTATTGCCTATTTTTCCACATTTTCCGTTAGTTTCTTTAATTATTTTTTATTTTATTTTTAATATTCCTATTTTCTTGTCACATTCCTGGAATTTTAATAATTTGTGTCGTGTGAAAAATTCGGTTAAACGCCGTGTGCAAAAATCATACCAGAATTATTATAGATATAAGCATTCGTGAATTATAGAAGCTAGTATCCAGAAATTATTGAACTTACTAAGTTTTTTATTTGTTCATAATATTTAAATTATTTTGTCATTTAAATAACACAGCAATATGAATTAGATATTTCAAAAAAAAAGAAAGTGTGACGAATTATACAAAAGGTAGAGTAAAAAGGAGACAATGAAAAAGTTAAAATATAAAATGGAATGATCGACACTTGAAATAGAAAGGTGGGTATATAACATAAAATTTTTGCATTAGACGATGATGTACAATAAATAATGGATAAACTAATTACAGCAATAAGTATAACAAAAACTATGTCAATATATACATATGCCAAAATCCATATATGAATAAAATCATACAAACCCAATGGAAATAAAATGACAGGAATACAAATTTCTCGTTTTGAAACATGAGAAAAGCATTAAATAACATAAGAAACCTCCGTGGAATTAAAAAAAGATTAACAAAATCATAAAAAAACTTTAAACCAATATTCAAAATAAAAATAAGTTTTAAATCGTAACATATGAAAAATCAAGGCAAACGATGTGAGAAACGGAAATCAAATTTAAACACAAAATATTTATAACAATAATAATTTCCTTTATTTCATTATGATAAATAACTCTAATAGAGAGAAGAAAGGACAATAGAGAAAAAGTCATACTATTCAATAGAATGGAAAATAATATGGAAACGCCTAAAAAAATGAGTGTACCGAAAACTTTAATAAAAATAATCTTTATAATGAAGTAAATAAAAGAGTTCAAATAGAAGAATTTGAAAGGAAAAAAATCATTACACGAGGGGATAGTGTGAGTCCACTGTTGTTTCTTAATAGTACCCAATGAATAAATTAATAAGAAATACCAGAACGAAAACAAACCAAAAATGCAAAAACTCTTAGACATATGGGTGGAACAAATAGAGCAACTAAAAATGGAAATCAATATAGAGAAAAGTAAGATCATGGTAATCAACGAAAACGATAACAATAAAATAAATATTAAATGCAAAAATATAGCAAATAGCTGAAGGACAAAATTGCATAGAATAAGTAATGAAGAAATTAGAGGAATGATCAAACAAGAATCAATAATGAATAAAATAACAAAAAGACAAATGAATTGATGATTGAACCAAACCGAATAACAAGAAAAGTACTCGAAGCAAAAAATAATACTAAAAGGAAAAAAGGGAGACCAAGGAAAAAATTGATGCAACAAATAGCAGAGGAGGGAAGAAGAAGAGGGAACACATTAGAGCAGATGAAAATGATGACTGAAAACTGAAAAGAATGGAAGAGGTGGGTGGAAGAAAACCTATAAAATTACCCCAATTCCGACGCTTGAAAGGACAAAAGGAAAGGGAGAAAGAAAACAAAAAGAAATACCTCCAAGCAAACAAACAAAATTGCAAGATTTTTTTTTTGTAAATGAAAAGAATATGATTTATTTTCATTTAAGAATAAATCGTGGATGGTTGATAAGTATGAATAATTGAAGACGCCAATGGGTGAAGGTGTTATATTACAATTTTTCAAAAACATTTATTTTTGCATAGATGAAGGTTTATATACCTGCCTCTTGAAAATCTCTTCAAAAATTTCTAAGATTTCGAAAATTTAATTTCTGAGATTTCTAAAGACGTAGACGTACACATAAAACCTTCAGCCATGCAAAAATAAACGCTTTTATAAAATTATAACACCTTCATCCACTCGCCTCTTCAAGTATAATAGGATGTAGTTACGAGTAATTATGGAAAGAAGGTAAATTTGTGGGAAAATTATCAACAAATTTGATGGAAACATTGAAAAATTTATTTAGATAAAAATTAATAGTATTAAATGGTAAGAAGATTAAAACTATATAAACAATGGGAAAATGTCAATAAAGATATTTGTAATATGATAATAAATTAATAATTTATCATTGTATTGTCATTTTGTTTGTAACATGTTTTAAATTGTATCTTTGATTGATTTAGTTTTTGTTAATAGCGTCAAAGCGTGCAATATTCGCTTGGTCGATTGGGCACTGGGGCTGTGTTATTGCGATTATATTGACTGGTCCATGGGGAGAAGAGAGGGTACATTTGAAATAAATCGACTAGTGTTGTAGTCAAGTATTGTTATGCTAGTGTTGACCATTTCTATACCCTCGAAAACGAATTCAATTTCCCATGCTTCATTTAATATTACGTAGGGATTGATTACATTACGTCTAATATGTTTTCAATTTCATCGTGTTCGTTATAAATGAGGAGAATAAAATTTTAATCAAAAGCAAATGTCGTTATAAACAAAAAAAATCATAAATATAAATGTGAACATGTGCGTTTATAATTCAATTTGGAACCTGTAAATATATATCCGATTAACGTGTAGAATATTGGATCGGTCGACACTTGAACTCTCAATAGATTGGAATGTGTCCCTCGAGCTTTCAAACCTTGTGTGTGAATGTTGCTGCTGTACTCTGGCAGACCGACAGCAAACCAATTAAAATCATTCAGTTTGCGAATGCTATTTATCCACCGCATTTACAACTAACAAAAATGCCCCAACATTAAAATAAATGGGGCGACTTCCTCGAAGTTACATATTTGTGATGCGACATCGCAATAATGACGCACATTTCAGACGCTATTTTCAGTAGTACCGGACGATTTCTAGAAATGCCGTTAAATTTATATTTATGGTTTTCTTTCGATAAATTTTAATGCAGAATTGTCACTTTGACGCCGTTTTATTTTTATACAAAATCATCACATAAGTTTATGGTGAACAAATTTATTGGAATTTAAAATGGTTTGTAATGTTGAAGTTTTTAACTTGCTTTTACGTTATTATAAGTTCGTTTACAAAGCTTTTTGTAAGTTCAGCACGTTTGATAAATCTACTACCGAGTTTGTTAAAAATGTGATGCAATATTTCTTGTTTATTTAAATTATATTTCAGTTTTAATGAGGATTATTTTCCCACTCTCCCAGTATGCACTTTGATTTCAAACTTTAAAACATAATGCTTTCAATAAAAATGTGTTAGAAGTTATACAGTCCGTTCTACAACACGGGCCCGAGACTATAGCGACTTCAATTGTGATTTAATCACCAACAAACCATATATATTATTAAATGGGACAGTCTTAGCTACTTAGCTACTTGGCGAAAAAAATTCTTTATTAAACACCTTCATTTATTTGTTATGACGTCATCGCCATTTTTTTTAAATGGCAACCTATATTTTTTATTTGTTATTTCGTTATGATTTTTAATTCTGTTTTCAACGGTATACAATTTTAAATAGGTTGCATAAGAAAAAAACCAAGGAAACGGCCTTACAATTTTAATAGAATGATGAATGAAATGAACAAATTAATCCAACTAATCCATGATACGGCAAACTTTTACTAAGAAAAGTCGTTCATAATAAGAAATTGTGGCCCTATACAAAATTTCACAAAGATCTACCTACTTTGATCAAACCGTGATTAAACAAAACAAGACCGTTTGATCAAAGTAGGTAGATCTTTCTGAAATTTTGTATAGGGCCACAATTTCTTATTATGAATGACTTTTCTTAGTAAAATTTTGCCGTATCATGGATTAGTTGGATTAATTTGTTCATTTCATTCATATTTCTATTAAAATTGTAAAGCCGTTTTTCTAGATTTTTTTCTTATGCAACCTATTTAAATTTGCATACCGTTGAAAACAGAATTAAAAATCATAACGAAATAAAACATAAAAAATATAGGTTGCCATTTAAAAAAAATGGCGATGACGTCATAACAAATAAATGAAGGTGTTTAATAAAGAATTTTTTTCGCCAAGTTGTAGCTACGACTGTCCCATTTAATAATATATATGGTTTGTTGGTGATTGAATCACAATTGAAGCCGCTATAGTCTCGGGCCCGTTTTGTAGAACGGACTGTATATTATGGCATCCTGTCACCCGCGTAGGCAACCCAACGTACTTATCAAATTTAACTATTCACCACCGTAGCAGCACAAAATTATATGAATTTACTTTTAGGTTGACTGTATTGACAGTTGACCTTTTCTGACCAATTTGTTTTCATTTAAGTGTTTTTATCTTTTAAGGCAAGTACCAATAAAACAATATGCAATAATAAAAATTGGTGCTTTTAAATGTCTGTATTAAGAAGTGACAATAATATAAACTTTATATAATATATAATGTGTGAAAATGGGGCAGAATACACTGATACTGTTGATCCAAGAGTTCACATAGAATTAGAAAGGTTAAATAATGCAACGGATGAAATTAATAAACTTGAAGTCGACTTGGGCGAAGCAAGGGCTTCATTCCGACAGTTGTTATGTGAAAGTACAGCACGGGTAGATACACTTAGATTAAAGTTAGGATTATGTATTGAAAGAGCTAAGCCTTACTATGAAGCCAGATTTTGTGCAAATGAAGCTTTAAAACACACTCAAATTGCTGCGATAAGATATGAACGTGCTAATAGTGCACATAGTGCTGCTAGGGAAATGGTTTACCTAGCAGAACAGGGTTTAGGTGGCAGAACCCTAGGTAACAATTACTTATCATAACATTATTAGTTCGTACATTTGTAATTTTAGATCCTGCATGGCAAGAAATGTTAAATCACGCAACGCAAAGAGTGAATGATGCTGAGAGGGAACGTGGTACAGCTGGTACTGAACACAGAATAGCATGTGTAAAATTAGAAGCAGCTAATGTTAAAGTACAGAGCTTACAAAAAGAATTAAAACGTGCAATAGCTAAAAGCAGGTATGTAAAAATGTATTGATTTTTAATTTTTTATAATTTTGTTTGGAGGGAACGAACTTGTTTAAACGATAACATTAAAGGCTTTTTAATTTTTATTTTAACTTTTTTCTTAGTTTGTCTATTCGAAGGGCACTTATGACAATGAGTAGTATTGCCTATCGTCACGAATTGATGTTATTGTAAGTATTATTTGCATATGTTTTTTTTTATTTCAGTACTTAACTTGCAATCATATAAATAATTCAATGGTAATTAAGTATATAGCAAAATCAGGTGGAATTTACATAGTAACTTCATGGAAATTACATGAGAAATGTGATATGAACTAAAGCCAGATGAGAATTGGTCCATATTAACCATATTGATATAAATTTATTAAATGTATATTAAAAAAAAAAAACAAAAGATTATAAAAATACAGAAATTTGTTATCCAGCTTTCAAAAAATGCTATGTTATATGAGTGTTACCATTTGTTTTTGTTAGATATTTATATACAGTGTGGGATTAAAGTATGGAATATTTGAAAAAAAGCGAACTTAACCGGTTTTTTAAAAAACGCTGAAACAGGTCGATTTTATATTTTTATTAATATGTGCGATTCACCTTCCGACTTTCATTTGTTTTGTAGTTATGACGTCATCACAAAAAAATTTTAAATGACAACATACATTTTTTTTAGTGGAATCCGATATTGATTTTTCTACCCTTTATGACCGTGCAAAAAAATCATAAGGTTGCATAAAAAAAATTCTGTGAAAAATCGAGCTGAACATTATTATTACTATTAATATCATGGTATCTTAATTATACGCTACTCAATACGCTACAAAGGTTTTAAGATAAAAACGAAAGTTACGTACCGTTCATGGTCTGAATTATTTGTTATCTAGGATAATATCAACATTAAATTGTCAGATGGATTTTTCTCAGAATTTTTTTAGTGCCACCTTATGATTTTTTGCACGGTTATAAAGGGTGGAAAAATCGCTATCGGATTCCACTAAAAAAAATGTATGTTGTCATTTAAATTTTTTTGTGATGACGTCATAACTACAAAACAAATGAAAGTCGGAGGGTGAATCGCACGTATTAATGAGTATTTTTAAAATTTTAAATCGACCGGTTTCAGCGTTTTTTAAAAAACCGGTTGAGTTCACTTTTTTTAAATATTCCATACTTTAATACCACCTGTATTTATAAAGCTCATAACAAAACATAACACATAACATAACTAGTATTAAGATGTAAATGGGTCGGTTTTTAATCAGTATGATATGATTTGCATTTTGACTTCATTTTTGTGTTATCTTTTAAGTATTTTGCTGTTAGTTATTTTCATATTACATATAATATAAAATTCGCTCTGCATATTACATAATAATCAAAATACATTTCAAACAAGAACTACCAATGAATTTTCAGACCCTATTATGAAATGAAAGCCCATTTTAACAATATGCTCGAACACCAAAAACAGAAGGTACAACATCTAGAGTCACAAGTTTCATCAGCAAAATTTACGTATTCGGATGCATTACGAAATCTCGAACATATATCGGACGAAATTCATCAAACTAGAAATAAAATCGCGAATAGTTTGGAATTAGTTAATAAACAGATAAGTGTAGAAAGTAATGAATCATTCATTGATGAATTTGATGAAGAAGAATATAAAAGTCTTCCACATAATTTAACAAGTATATCTACACCTGTATACTCCCACCTAGAAGAAGTGGATGGTTATAAAAATATTAGTTTGGGGAATAGTATATCACCAATTTCTCCTATATCACAAAGCGATAGTTCCGAGAGGATCCAAAGACCAATAGTAAATAGTAAATCAAATGAGTGGACAGAAATTAATTTAGATGTGTCAAGTCCTGAAGATGTATCTTACAAAGAGTTAAATGTGAATGGTAAGCCGAAATTAATGAAACAAAATACTACACCAAATCCATCTACTGAAATTGAGTATTCGTCAATCAAAAATAAAATGAAATTAGATACGAATATATCCAATTGGATTTCAAGATCATCGGCAAAAAGTGAAAACTATGGTAACACAAGTAAGTTTATAAGCAAGTATTAAATCCCACTTTTATCAATACTTATTAGGTCGACGGCAAAGCTTGGATAATATTTTGGGCCCAACAAGTGAAAAAGTGAAAGAAATATTTTCTCATGGTATGATGATCCTTAATATAAGTTCCATAACTGAGAGAAGAAACAGTGAACCTAAACCAGGACTAACTGAAGAAAAGAGCAAAGGAAGAAAATTGCCCTCGCCGCTAGAAAAAACATTAACTTACCTTAACATAGAAGATGATAGCTCAGATACTGAGAGCTTATCTAGGTATGCAGACTGAAATATATTTTGTCTGAATATTGCAATTTTTAAAATAATACTTTGTAATATTCAAACATTTTATTAGATATATGTAATTTGCTTACGGCACTCACCGAGAGGTGGCGCCGTGCATTAGTCTAGCATGCAGGTGTCCCAATTTCGATGCTCACCATTGGTATCTCGGTTATTAGAATACATAGAGCAACGGTTAAATGGGGAATGTTTTGCAGAATTCAGTGCTCACAACAAATCTTATTTCAAATTTGACCCAAATTTTTTCATTTTTAAAATATTTTGGAAAATCAAAAATTTGTCGATTTCATTATTCCTCTATAACTGAATAACGCTTAATCTGACCTCTTTTAAAGTTTTGCATTGTTGAGACACTTTTTTTAAGACGAAATTTTTGATATAAACAGAAACCCCCGATTGTCATTTGTTTTTAAGTTATTAGCGCTAACTTTTGTTTTTCATATGGTGGCCATATTGGATTTTGGGTATGTAAGATAGTGCTTAAAAAGTGCTTTTCAACGATGTATAACATGCCTGAAAAATTTTTAATTACAAGCAAAATATTAATAAAAACGTAAATTAATCTTAAATATGACAATTGAAAGTGAAAAGATTATTCTAAGTAATACTGTAATATAACGAAACGATGACAAAATCATAGAAATTCACTTAAAGAAATTGTTCAATATGACGACCATTCTATTCCACACACTTTTGACACCTTCTTCTAACAGAGTTACAAACTCTACGTAGCGTGTTTCCGTTTACTAATCGTAGCACATCTATTACTCTTTGTTCTAAAATTTCCCGATTTTCTGGTGGTTCAAAACTTTTG
>JAFFZR010004951.1:0-18889 GCA_018397195.1 Lethrus apterus
CCCAACCCAACCCAACCCAACCCAACCCAATCCAACCCAACCCAACCCAACCCAACCCAATGTATATGAACTCGTTAATAACTTTTATTTTTTTCTGAAATTTGTTAATATTTTGTTTAATTAATTTTGTTATGAAAATGTTATATTAGCAATTTTGTTAATTACACTGTTATTTAATTTATCAAGGCGGTCAAATAAATGTTAGTAACTTATTTGTTATTAACATTTTTGTAAAAAACAATATTTGTTATTTTTTCTGGTTTAAAGCCAGCTTAAAAACTGACAAATTACGAAACAATCAAAGAAAATATAAAGTTTATCAAAGCAAATAAATATTATTTTTAACATTAAATTTCAAACCTGACAAACCACAATTGAGCAAAATTGTAAAAAGATGAGACACATGAACTTAAATATGGATGTTACTTTATTACTTTAAAATTATTACACATTTCAATCAAAAATTATAAAAGTACGCACGTACTAAATAGAAATTTTTATTACCGTACACTATTTTCATTCGTTTTATGGGCCTATTATTTTCGCTCCAAGAAATACCAAATTCAAATCACAAAATTCTTGTTTGCGATCAATTAAAGCTTAACGAAGTAAACTGGCTCAATGTAAACTCCAGAAGAAAATTTTATTTACATTGTTTATTTTATAAACACCATAAATGCCCATTGTACATTTATACATACAACTTAACACCATAGTAAAGACTTGTATGCAATTTCGAGCAAAAATTACCTAAAAATGAAATCAATAAAAAATAAATCAAAAATTACTTATGCTTTCATTACAATCTTTGCAGATTTCAAAACGTGCTGATTTTACAAACCTTACTGATTTTCTTTCTTTTTAACATTCACAATAATTATTTCTTATCTTGTGTAATGGATTTCTTAGGTTAAGTTAAAATGGTTGTATTGAGTGTAAAAGCAAAGAGTAATTCTTCATTATATTGTACAAAATTTTTTTCTTGAAATGACTAAGTAAAGGGTATTTTATGCAAAAATAAATTATATAATGCGTATAACTGTTTTCTTAATCCTTAAATCATTTTTCAGTTAATCGCATAAATCAAGTTATTAAGTCCAAGTGCGATTGTTATTAAGTATTATCTAAAAGTTATGTGACCCTACTTAACTCTGTCTAAATATCCGTGTTAATGGGACCTCATGCTTATTTCTGTAAGATGGTTGCCTTTTCGTTGTCTTCAAACTTGCCGCTGTAGAAACTGGAGAGGTGGGGTATATCAGTAGCAAAACAAGTTTCTTTGGAGAAGGACGGTTCAACAAAGTTTCTTGAAATATTTCGTCTTTGTGGACGAATTTAAGTGCAACAATAAATTTGAGGAGTATTCAAACAGACTGGTAAGATGTCACGTGAACGTTACGATCGGCGAAATAACGCATTGTTGAAAATTGTTAGTGAACGTAAATTATTTATAATTGCCTCCGGGTTAAATTAATTTTACGCGGTTTTACATTTTACTCCTACGTTTCTTTATCGTCGTTTAAAAAAATGACGGAGAAATAATTTTGAATTAAATTGTTTTGTTATTTGTTGAAGACGGTCTCACATAACACTTATCTGAATAGTATTAATGTTTCGTTGTTTATCTTAATGTGCAATTAATTGGTTTTTTATTAAATTGAAGTCGTTTCATATCATAATTACAGAGTTCATATATTTTTAAAAAACAATGTTTGGTTTTAATTAAATGAATAGCAACAATACTTTGGTAACTTAGTTTCAAGTAATTGTTTTGTCTTGGTTGATTATTAAAATTATCAAAATTCTAATGACTATGTTATTTTTGAAAACCACGCATCTTACCCGTTTTTGTGCTGAACTTGTAAACTAACAAAATCTATTTTTGCGCGATTTGTATATTTTGCTAAACTTAGCCGAAAAATTGTAAATTACGATCACGTATTAGGTTTTCATTTATGAAAACATTGTTTTAAATATTTCCATTAACAACATTATTTTAAATCCTATTGTTTTGACAATAATGGGGATTAGTATCCATGGTTGGAATTATTACCTCTAACATCCCTAAAGAATGTCCAAATCTTTAGATAGATTACACTGTTATACGAAGGTGTCCAAAATTACTTTGTAAAATTCATCTAAAGCTTCAAGGATCTCAGATGCACCAAGCCGTAACTTTTGACACCATTTTTAAATATTTGTTTAACTTTAGATCATTTTTATGTAATTTTAACAATTTTTCTTTTAGAGTTTTCAAGATATTAATGTTCAGTATTTCAAACGCTGTTCGTATCTACCTGCTACCCTTCAGGGACAGGTACATAAACATACCATTAGGTAGACAGACTTTCTTGTATTTTGTAGTTAATTACATATAAAAGTAGCAGACAATAGTTGCTGTTGGTCATACATTGCAAACTGGTTAAAATGAGTTTTTTTAAGAATTTGCCAGAAAAATTGTATTTACAAAGTTTAGAATGGAATTAATCTAGATGGAGATCTCTCCATAAATGCCTAAAAACATCTAATACGCCTGTAACCAGTCTCGTCTTTTATTATATGAAAATTTTTGATAGCGTTTGATAATTTTGATAGAAAATTTAAAATAGAAAATATGAGAAAAATGCTAGAACGATGATGTGAATAATTAAATTAAAAATTATGTCCACTGAAGAAAACGTCTAAGACTTCATGTGGAATCGTTTTCACGAAGCCCACATGTAATTTTTTAAATATCAGTTTGCAATATCATATTGTAGGCACGTATTTTTAAACTTTCTGGTTGTTATATTTGAAGCGCATTTCTTCCCAATCGCTCTGTTTGAAGACGGGGATTAATATGAATTTGTGAATTTTTATTATCTTCTAGTCTTACTCCATTTTTGTCCTTTTTTTCTTGAAACCACCATATTCTGATAAATTTTGGAAAATAAATAAATGGATAAAGGCGAAGGTAATCTCGAACTCCTTTCACATAATTTTTGTAGCTTTTAACATACATATTTTTTCTCGAATTGAACATCAGATTAGATCATTAGATTAAAGATTTTAGAAAATGAGAAAATTTCAGTTTTGGACTTTTCAAAACTGGCTTCAAATATTTTAAACTTCATGGAGAGCAAATTATTTTAATTTCTTATGATTTACGAGATCCCTATAGTGATCATTATTCCCACGTGTCCCAAAATGCTGGTGCTTATGCGATTTTTTTAATAAAATAATAATAATCTTTATTGAAATAAAATTCAAAAACATCAGAATTGTCAATATTCACATTAATTGGACGTCCTTATCTATCAATAAATAAATTAGAAATTAAATATCCTTGACACTATCCAAGGACATGTCACAAATGTGTACAAACATTTGTGTATACGAAACATATAACGGAAAATATGCCTTTCTATATACAAATAATTAAATATTAGTTTTATGGTACTCAGCTGTCATATTTAAATAATACCTGTATAAGTGCAATTAATACATAAATAAAATTATAAAATGAACAAACAAGTCAAACAAATTCAGTAAAATTGTAAAATGATTTTTTTTTTTTTGGGTAACGATTTAAAACCAACAAATAATATTCAAAATACACAGTCGGTTTGATTCGAAATGCGCCAATAAATATCTTCATTATTTTGACAGATAGAAGAAAAATTTAAAAATGAAACTTACCCAACTCTTAATTCTCTAATTTGCATGAAATATACGAAACAACACTTAATAATAATAATAATAATAATAATAATAATAATAATAATAATAATAATAATAATAATAATTGTCTTTATTTCAACCGAATACAAATACAGAGATAAAAGTACAAATGTTGATTGAACATGAATAAGGAGATTAAAGCGAACATTCTTTACAACGATGTCAAATAGCCTAAGGCTTGTTAAAATGTATTATTATTTTCAATCAAAAATTTCGCTGAATAATTTATACCACAATTACAAATATATTTAAAAATTACCCAACCAAATTTCCATTAAATGTACCAAAAATTCTAATAGCCACATGATCAGATCATTACAGAACATGTAGGTATGTATTTAACAGTAGCCTGATATGTATATATTTTTCTAATGGTAAATATTCAATGAATCTTGTCAAAATATTTCACAATTTTTGCCATTTTTCTTTATAAACTACATAGTTTACGTTTTATTGCCTTTATGGATTATTTTAAAAATTTCTCACCTTCACTGAGCCAAGAAATTTTAAGTGTGTCGACGTTTTCAAAACTTATTTAAAGTTAACGTCTTTTTTTACAAACGATTAAAATTTTTACGCATCGCGTTTCGACCGCATAGTTTTGTCACCCGATGTTTTTGGACCTTAGTTTTTCTTATAGACGGGAGCAGAAAAATTCCCCTAGAAACTATTTTAGAGCAAAACTCCAATAAATATCCTGCATATTTATGCATTTTCCGGAAACACCTTGCACGTAATTGTAAGCAGGTTGAGTTTACGAGGGAGTTAGGTTGCCAGTTCGTTTTTTATTTACCGTAGCCGGCGTGAATGTTTAATATTGGAGCAATGGATGAATAAATATTTGGGTTGGATTAAGTTTAATTTTAACCGAGTTGCACTGATTTGCCTTGGAAAGATATGATAGATTGAGGTGGACAATTAAAAAAAAAAAAAACACTAATTAATGCAATGGATTTGAGATACTTGAGAAAAAAAAAACGGGCAAATTCCCCAATGGTAGGATAAGAAAAATCAAGAACCAATATTAAAGAAGATATATAGTAGACAGCAAATATTACGCAACCCTTACCCCAATCCAATGCTCAAAAGGGAATAAGGAAAGCGACAAAGAACAAAAATGGAAATTAGATTTGAATTATTTTCATTTGCTTCCATATACAGGGATGTCCAGGGATGGTGTTACAAAGGGGAAAAACTTTTTTAATATGCGTTTTTTGCAAAAAAAGTTATTCTTTATAACAAATTCTGCTTTCCTCAAAACGTCGAAAAACATATTTGTTGACTACAGGCTTACACTTATAAATTAAATATTATTGCAGCTGATACTTTTATTTTTCAACTAAACAACAATCAGTTTTTGTAATAGACAAGGAAATAAGTATTAATTGTTAATTTAAAACAGATCTAACAACCACTATTCAATATAGCTGCTTCCAACTTGTATACATTTTCAGCTCTTTTAATAAATTCACATTGTAAACATTGTGTATCGTAGCAGGCACATTAATCTCATTCACCGCATCCCTTATTGCTTGTTTTAATTGATCTAAATTTTGGACTACATCATGAGCAAACACTTTTTCTCTTAACGCTCCCCACAAAAAGAAATCCATTGGTTTAATATCAGGTGACCTAGCAGGCCAGTCAACTAGGCCATTTCTGCCAATCCATTTTCCTGGAAATTGACGACGATATTATCTTATCATTAAAATTTATGAACCAAGTGGTATTTTTTATAAACGTAAAATAGCCAAGAGTACTTATTAAGTTGTTTATTACAAAAACTGATTATTGTTACTTGAAAAATAAAAGTATCAGCTGCAATAATCTTGAATTTATAAGTACCTGTATGTCTGTAGTCAAATCCAAATATGTTTTTCGGCGTTTTGAGAAAAACAGAATTTTTCTGTAAAATCCATATTAAAAAAGTTTTTCCCCTTTGTAACCCCATCCCTGGACACCTCGTATTTGAAACCTAATTGTTTTGGTTCATATTATAAAAGTTAATTTTTTTTTTTTTTTTATTTGAGTGATGATGATTCATTTATATGTTTAATTGGTAGAAACGTTTGTGCACAATTTGAAAATTTTAAATCTTTTTCAGATTTGCAATGTTACAATGGGCAGTAATAACACTATCAGCAGTTGGGTTTTTCGTCGTTCTAAATCAAGTAGAAAGTTGCAATGAAGCTGTGTGTGGCAGTATAGTCAGCAAATGCTTGCTAACGCAGTCGTGTAAATGCGATTTAAAAAATTGCACCTGCTGTAGAGAATGTTACAGTTGCTTAAGCGTTAGATATAGCGAATGTTGCTCTTGCGTAGGTACGTATGTATATTGTTCAAATAAACAAATATTTTGTACATATATTTTTAGACATGTGCCCAAAACCCAATAATACAGGCATGAAGCTCAACGAACAATCGTACGTCGAAGATTTCACAGTGAAGATACCGGGTCTATTTACAGTACTTACAGAATTACCAGAGCCGCACGATCGTTGGTTAAGTTTTACGTACCCGATTGATTTGGAACTTGCACAGTTTGCACCTAAGATGGAGAGCGTATTACAAATTCGTAAGTTTTTTTTTCACGTTGTAGAGATTATGTTATAAAATATTTATTTACAGAGAGTGCAGAATATCAACCGTCGTTCAATTGCACTGTGGCATTTATGTCGCAATGTATGAGTTGGACGAAATGTCGCGAAAATTGCCAATCGATGGGCGCATCCAGTTTTCGTTGGTTCCACAACGGATGTTGCGAATGTGTCGGCGATACTTGCATTAATTATGGCATGAAAGATGCAAAGTGAGTATAGTTACATTAAACCATAAAAGGTTTAAATTTGATGACACAGAATAAAAATGTGTATTGATGGAAAGTTGGTGGTTTTGGAATTTCTGTAATGTTATTGAAAAAATAAAAAAATGTAATATTAGCTGATTTTCCACTACTTATATGATTTCAAAATGAGGATGCAACGCGGGATCCATAAATGACGATGGCCATGTTCAGCTGGGCGATTGCTGGACCAGCGCTATGACAGCAGCCAATGGCCGTGTTGAATCGATATCAGCGCTATGACAGCAGCCAATGAACGTCAACGTGCCGTCATTTAGTTGGCATTCCATTGGCTGCTGTCATAGCGCTGGCCCAGCAATCACTTGAACATGGCCATTATCAGCCGGGGTCAGCGCTACGACAGCAGCCAATGAACGCCAACGTGCCGTCATTTAGTTGGCATTCAATTGGTTGCTGTCATGCGCTAGTCCAGCGCTGACCTCAGACTCCACTGAGAATAGTTAAGATCAAAATGGTGAAAGAACAGAAAAGTGAGAATGCAGGTATCAAAATAAGATAGGAATAGCTTAAAAATAACAGTTAACAGAGTTAGGAAGAAGAAATAACAAATATCAACGAACGCAATTTCATCTCGGAAGCCAAGAATTTATTTTCATTCAACAGATGTTTTATTATTACTATTAGCAAGATATACAATTTTTGAACATTATAAAGACCACAAGTCTTATTGAATTTTTTAAATTTAACACCACATGTACAAATATACTAATTTATTCAAAGGAATTTGAAAATTTTGCCAATGTGAAAACATTTTCAAAATGCATCGTGTAGAACACAAACATTTTTGGGTTTAAAAAATCTTTATCTTAAGAAGTTTTCTTCTTCTTTAAAGACACAACACTAACCTAAATAGATTAAGATTTACGACTAATTCTGTATTAATCCTTATCTGCTTCATCTATTTAAATTAAATTTGTATTGTTGCATTATTAGTTAATTTTTACTTACAGGTGTTTACAGTGCCCTCAGCAAAACATAGAAGATGAAGATTTCGATGAATTGGATGATAACAGTGTATATGAAGATGACACGAATTTGGATATAGACGATGACCTGATGAGTGTCGATGGCAGTACGACAAATTAATTATTGTGGTTTTAAATGGAAAATATTTAATTTTTTTTAAATAAGTGAAATGATGTGTTATAATTACATGTTTTAATGTGTCTTGTAAAGTAAATGTGTTGTATATGTTTTTGCTATTTTAAGTTATTTCACTTGACTTGTATAATGAAGGTTTACATATTTGTACACATTGTATTTTGTAATTATTTTATATTTAATTGGACAGTATTAGGCTATAAAAATGACGTAAATTTGTATAATTTGATACAAAAATTATATTAAGTGATTTTAAAAAATATATACATTTGTAATTAGTTGTTCATTTATACTTGGTGTAGAAAATTTTGAAAATATTAAGGTTGGTTACAAAGCGTAAACTACCAAAAATATTAATTTCAGATTTTGTTTCCTTCCTCATTTGATACGTGGAACAGATATATTTTGATAAAAATAAAAGTTTCAATTGCTGTTTTTAGAGAATGCTTTATTTAAATTCTCAATAATACTTCTACTCTTATCAGACTTCAGAAATTAAATCAGTTTTACACAGATTACAAAAGAAAATGATTACCTTAGACAAACATACAAGATATTTCTCTACAATTTGACAATTATAGAAACGGTAATAAAAAGAGAATCCTAAAGGCACGAATTTTCGGCAGTTTTTGAAAGTTTCTTTGCGTCTTATTTTAAGCAGACCAAAATTACAAAAAAGGACCAATAAGACAATAACGGCAATACTAGTGACAGAACTCCTTTCACTAATTTAATATATTTGTTAATACGATTTTATAAACAAGTGCTTAATTTTTTTTTTTTGTTGCCTGTTACATACATGTATTCAAAACTAAAAGAAATCAATCACACTGGATTGTCTGCATAGAAGATAGATAAGAAAAGTATACACAGCCTTGGAAATTCCTAAGCAATTCTGGACAACATCAAAAATTCACAGATATTCTTGTTTATGTCCTATAAATAAATTACAAGTTACAACAATTGCACAACAACTACTATTAAACTAAAAAATGTTGATATTTTACTACGTACACAATCGTATTTTATCCACAATATTAATATTACTATCTTGTCATAACATAGACCAAACCTTCAGTAACAACTATCGTTATAAATATTTTGTGCATGTTTCAATATGTATTTGTATAAGTTTATGGTAAGATTCAGAGATGCAAGATAAATTTGACAAATTCATTCTACACTGCGCTCAAACAAAAGAACAACTTAAAATTCCTAGATGAAAAACAAAAAATTAAGGTGAAAGTAATGCAATTTATAAAGAAGCTTTTTGTAATTTAACCACACACTTCAACCTAAATAAGAGCAAATATAATTTCATAATTTTTTATCATAATTTGTTAAATTGCACCAAGAGTGAGCTTAAGGACGCACTTATCTTAACAAAACTGAGAAAAAGAACAATACTGTTTGTTTATCATATACGAGATATTAAAATCATAAAAACAACATAAAACTTGTAATATTATTGGCCCCCATAGTTAATATCAATTGGTATGATGTAAAAATTTGTAAATTGACACTGACAATGGTTGTTATTAAATATCTAATAATACTGGTGTTATAAAGATTAATAATCCAATTATGTTGGCTTTGGAAATGCTAATTTACCATCCGTAGGAGTGTTTTCAGTATCACTATCATCCTGAGGTTCTTGAGATTCCGGTAATCGAATAAATGGAAGATGTTCGTTACCACTCCACATGGAATAAAAATTTGTGTGCATTCTCATCGCATCCTGTGGAAATATCATTTGACTTTTAGTTTAATAATAAAACGAAAGGTCATACCCCACCACTACTGTAACCATCCGATCCTTTTTCAGAAGAACTGGTGGTGGATCTACTATGTATAGAGAGACAAGAGGAAGAGTCTGTCGAGGAACTGCTTTTACGTGAAGTCAGTGGCATCCCTGCAGGAAAAATGTCATAATGTTCAGTTACAGACATTCCACTCGATGTCGGAACATCCAAAGATTGCCAATTACCGCTGCAATAGCATTTATAAAATTATATAATTATGTAGCTTATAAATACCGTTGCATATGAACACCGTACATTCGGCGATGCACCCGATCCTCATAACTTTCTGGCCAAGGTGGTTGACCACTATGATGACTAGGAAATGGTCCATGGGGAATTGCACATCGCATAGGTCTACAAGACAGCAACTGAATGGCTTCAGCTAAGCCTTCACCACTTGTAATTGTGCCTGGTTGAGGAAGTGCCTCTAAAAAATTACTACTATCAAAATAATTAAATAAAAAATTAAGTTAAAAACCTGGTGTAGTACTTCTACTTCTGTCTTGGGATGTTGTAGGCACAGCTAATTTTGAAGGCAAATATCGATGGTGTAATGGAGCAGCTTCACTTCTGCCACAATCCCAAGGCATTGACCAACGTCTCATTGTACTATCGCTGCTCTCACCACCGACATCTCCGGCTGCTGCTTCTGACCATCTTCTCTGCCCATTTAAGGGAAATAAAGGAAAATGTAAAGGAGATCTAGAGCCACGATTAGGAAATGGCGATTTCATTGTATGTAACTGACCAGGATTTGGGAAAGGACCCCTAATATTTTCTATCTGATCTGAACCCCTTATCTCTGTAAAAGTATGTATCGGACTTGGTCCTCTTACTGGTTCATTAAACGGTGAAGATCCCCTTGGTTCTGTGCTGGGATTCAACGGACTTTGTTGACGAGGATAATCCATATAAAGTGATTTAGGCAAGTCCGAACCCTTGGGACTATCTAATAAACCCTTTTCTGAAGAATAATGTGGACTAGATAATTGTGAATGAACTTCCTGTGAGCTTAATTGAGCAAAGCATTGCTGTAATGTAGCCATACTGCAATCAGGATCATGAATACCACCAGCTGTAGCCTGACATGATGGGCACATTGCCATAGCACCCAAACACTCACAGCCAGCAATAGAAAACTGATATTGTAAGTTTATAAATGTTAATATATTTTCTGTAATAATTTGCTGATTATGTTCTTGTTGTCTGTGTGCATCTATATCTGTAAATGTTTCACCAATGCTCATATCTTGCATTGCTGCTGCGATATGTGTTTTAACTGTATGACTTGCAACTATTGTAGATTTGGCTAATTCATCCCAACTAGCAAGACACTGTGTCGCTAAAGTGACGTTATGAGCATGAGCTAAATTATTAAAAGACTGGGACAAACGCAGTCCAGCAGAACATAAACTGTTCAACATCTAAAAGCCGAGCAGATAACTTACAACAGCTTTCTAAAAATACTCAAACCTGTAAGTAACATATCCAACTATTCAAACACTCAGTTGCGGCAATTTTTAGTGCATTCGGACTTGGAGGTTGAATCGGTTCATCCGACTTTTCTTTAATTTCTACATGTGCATCTGATTCAGTTCCACCACTAGTACTAGCATTTTGACTATCGCTATAAATAAATATACCGTAAAATAGTTAAAATATTCAAGTTTGGTAATTACCGATCCATTATTGCAGTAACTACAATCTATAAATACAAATGTATCAAGTAATCATCATAAAGGAGTATTAATTCTATTTATATCCTTTGAATTAATTCTATTCTGTAGTCATTATTATAAAACAATTTTAACATATTTGCGTTTGACAATTCGCCACTGCTGTCAAACGTCAAACTCTAACTTGTTGATTTGAACTAATATTTAAAGTATTTTATAAATATGAATGTTGCCACAAATTGAAAATAAAATTAGGATATATTAGAACTATAAATTAGGACATAACTAGAACCGCAAGGTATAATCCTTGTTTATATATATTATAGTTACTCAAACGACAATAGTTCGGGAATTTTTGGATAGAGGGCGCCGAATTTACGAGTCGTTCATTCATAATTTTGAAGCGTAGGAGTAATGATATAGAGTATTAGTAAATGAATATGCTTATGTAGAGGGTAAAATATATATAAACAAGGCTAATACCCTATATCATTACGCCTCCGCTTTAAAATTTATGAATGAAGCTCAGCGCCCTCTGTCCCAAAATTCCCCGAACTATATCGGTTGAGTAACTATAATATATACAGAATCTTCCGTAAATAAGTACTGATATTTTAACTGGTGATAGTTGACCTTACCCTAAACGCAAATCTGCAAAAACGACGGTCCTATCGCGAATTAAAAAAATTTTTAATTTTTATAATTTTCTTAGTGGGCAAACGTTCTCGCTCCGTACCTGCGCCAATTCGAATGTGCCGCCGAGAATTGATACCGGTGTGCGCTAGTTACATTACATCATGTGATTTTTAGAAGAAAATGCTTGTAGTATTTGTTTAAATTATATCAAAACAATGTTCTGTTGTAATGAAGTTGTACGAGTTAGGTATATTACGCTGTTATTCTATCTTTCAACGTCTAATTGCTTAATTGCACCGTTGAAGTAAAGTTTTTAATGTTGGACACCAACTGTCAACGGCTATCAAAACAATGACAACTTCGTTCGTAATGGCTGATACACAATTTATTTTCGACCGACTTTCGGGTCGATAAAATGAATTCTCATAACTATCGAAGAATTTTAAATCTAATGCGTTCAATCAGAATATGTATGGTTATTTTGTAATTATATAATTTGAAATCAAGCTATTTATTTTTCTTGAATCAGTAATTGTGAACAGCCTTAAGCTTTCGTATCTTAACAACGGCGATTCACAGTCGACCAAGAAAATATTCGGCGCAGAGCAATATTGTACTGGCTGACTGCAGTGGTCAGGACCGGAGTCAAAACTATAATATTGTTTTTCTAGAACATCGTTCAATGTAGGACCGCCGTTTTTGCACATTTAGATTTAGGCTATGGTCAGGTATCACCTATTAAAATATCAGTACTTATTTACGGAACATCCTGTATAAACAAGGGTATAATTAGAACCGCAAATTTAATGTTATGCTTTCTCTCATCTTTTCATGACTAGTATTGACGTAATATACACAATTTTACTCAAATGTGTCTTTATGAAAAATTTAACAAAATGCCATTGGAACGTTTCTCAACTTTAACTTCCATCGAGTTTCTATCTATCAAATTTCTTCAAATTATTTTCATAATTTTGCGCATAAATAGTTGTCCTTTAACACAAGTCGTTATTCCACACATGCTAATTGTACTAGTCTTTTTCTCATTGACATTTTCTTGCCGATTTCTTTCCTATTGACGGAAGCACTTAGCACTACAAGTTTCCACCCGCCCGTCCACCTGTTTCATTCAGCACATAGATTCAGAATTTAGCCTTTATTAACGATCAATGTGACTTAAATAAAAGACCAGAAAAATTTATGAGATTCCGCATTACATTTGTGAAGTTTTTGCTCGTTGGGTGCCTATGGGATAACTAAAAAATTGAATTTGTTTCAAGTTGAGTATAGCTCTTAAATAGAGATTACGTTCAAAACCGAAATATATACATAAATTAAAAAAATTACACATTATCCCCAAAACTTTGTGAACGTCCGCCGTATGAACATGAACTCAAGCATTAGCAAATAATACCAAATATGGCAGGCAGCCTTATTGACCTTAATTGTAATTGAACTACTTTCTCATAACAGATGTAAAGATTTTCGCTTCTAAACTAATCAGTTTTGTATTTTTATGATCGATTTGCAAATAAATCAATAAAATATGTTGCAGTTAATGTCTAAATTTCAAACATTAATGAAAATATTTACTCAAAGCGATAACGTTTAAATTTACCACCACAAGCTACGCATTCGATAGGTTCAACTCAAGGTGTGGTGTACGTTCAGTGAATCATTTGTAAAAGCTAGTTAGAAATTCTTCTGTTATCAACCCATAAGTCTCATATTTTTAACTTTGTTCGATTTGTGTGTGGTTAGACTTAAAAACTTAGGTAAATCTGTTTATTTCATATAATTTATTATTAATTTATAGAGTGTAACACTATTTATTTATAATTTATTACTGAAGTAATCTTTTCACGCTTTTATCAAACGTCATTCACTTTTTTAATTCCTCTAATAGTAAATATTGGAAATGTTGAAAATATTGTAATAAATTTTATTTATAGCAATGTCTTCACGCAAAACAGTTAGCCGCCGTGGTACAACTAAAAAACGTGCCCAAAGAGCAACATCGAATGTATTTGCTATGTTCGATCAAGCACAAATTGCCGAGTTTAAGGAAGCATTTAACATGATTGATCAGAATCATGATGGATTTGTGGACAAAGAAGATCTACATGATATGTTGGCATCTCTCGGTAAGTTAAATATGAACAAGTATATTTATATAAAATTCTTCATATATAATCAGTTGTTATTTTTAATAGGCAAAAACCCTACAGATGATTATTTAGATGGAATGATGAATGAAGCTCCAGGACCAATCAACTTTACAATGTTTTTAACTTTATTTGGTGAGCGTCTGCAAGGTACCGATCCCGAAGATGTGATAAAAAACGCATTTGGATGCTTTGATGAAGAAAATATGGGTGTCATCAATGAAGAACGTTTACGAGAGTTATTAACCACTATGGGAGATAGATTCACAGATGACGAAGTGGACGAGATGTACCGGGAAGCACCCATAAAAGGAGGATTGTTCGATTACGTCGAATTTACACGTATTTTGAAACATGGTGCTAAAGACAAAGATGAACAATAAATTTTTTGTGCAAAATTTAAAACAAAAACATTATCTAGTTGTAGATTCATTTTTATATGAAAAAAGTTTACATGAATAAAAATTCGTTTGATTTTATAAGTATATGTTGCATAACTATGGTTGCTTGGTGCATATTTCATTTTATTTATATGATATACATTTTGTACTTAATATAATAAATTTTTGAAAATTAATATTCGTATTTTTATAAATATTTATGATGGTTGGACTGATAACATGTTTATTTTAAGTTATTATTGATAAAGAGGTTTGGAAACAAATATTCTTTATAGTATCTTTATAAATAATATCTTGTAGAATAGATAGATAGAAATGATTTTGTAATTATTCGTTGATTTTTGTAAGAATTTAAATTTTATTATGTCCAGCTGGGTGTTAAATGTGATAGAAATCAAATAACGTCAATTGTAAAAATAATTTTTATTTTACATATACTACATTTAACTAAATACACAAAATATTTACACAAAGTAAGGATCACAGTTTGATCCAAAACAAATATACAAATAACAAACTCGACTACGAACAATATTACATACAAATAATTTACAGAGAAAATTTACAAAGAAAATGAAGTTATGAGATAAACGTAGTACAACCTCAAATTTCTGTTATGTCAAAATTTTACAAATTTTCCTATTGTGTGTCAACCCACTGAGTTATGAAATATAAATTAAAAGTATATAAGTTAAAGGTAAAAAAGTCTGTGATATTAGTAAGTTTTCGTGCCATTATATACATCAAAAATTTTACTTTTAATAATAAATTATTAAACGAAAAGCTGATTTTGATATTGAAAGGTAAAATTACACCATACAAATTTATTGAACATATGTTTGTACTACATTTATCTGACCTAGACTGTACTTTTGTTTGAACAACATTTTCTTTATTTACAATTACTAGTTTTTTTGTGTTAGATATTAGGTAGCATTCTTTTTTTTTATCAGGGTTGTCTGGTAACTGATATTACAATTAGAATTTAAAAAAATACTTTTGAAAAGTTTATATATAGTAAGAACATGATGAAAAAAATTCTTAAAACCCGGTTTACAGGAAGCCAGTAGAGAAGCAAGTCAAGTGGGTAAGTAACTTGACTTAAATTTTCAAAAGCAAGTTGGCAAGCAAATACAACTTGTTTCTATTTACTTGACAGTCTTATTAGCTTGCCTGGCAACTTGTATCATACTTAATTTGTCTGAAAGTAACAAGTAACAAATTTCTTGACTTGACTTGCTTCTCTACTGGCTTCATGTAAACCGGCTTGTCTATTACATTTGTTTTAGACAATGTAATTAGTATTTAGTTAATTCGTTTGTTTGAGCAAGATTGTAAACAACATTCCATAATTATATTGAATGTTGATTCATCAAGTCGGCTGTATTGCAAGTTTGTGAAGTAATTTTTTCTGAATACCTAATTTCATCACGTCATCGTATCACATCACACATCACAAAAACCGTTTTAAAGTAAAATGTTACCAAACATAATTAGTTAATATTACGTAGATGCATAAGCATTTAAATGCAACCTTGTTTGAAAAAATTCACACGTAAAAGTAGGACAATGTAAAATATTATTAATATTTTAACAATTTTATACTGCCCCAGTCAGTCCATCATGTAAAATTCTTCATAAAAAAATTCTCGTTAATAATTTACTGATAACATATAATAATTTTTGGCAACTTTTCTTTTATCTAACAGCGACACCGTTTATGGTGACCATATTTCCATTTCTTCCAATAGGTTCTGGTTCATACGTACCGCTATCTCTACTCGTTTCTTCATATGGCGAATCATACAATGTTTCATCATGCATATTTTCATATATATTCGGTGGTATGTGCGTGTGACCGTAACCATTTCTGTCACTCAACGTTGCGTAACTCATAACGGCAGCACTTCTGTCTTCTTTTCTTTCGGCTCCTTCTACGTTTTCAGTATTTTTAACTGGTACTGATTTTCGTCTACAAAATCATTAAAACAGAAATGAGAATATCCTGTATTTTCAAACTTACAGTTTCAAGTATATTAAACCTATAATAAGCAACAGGAATAAAATAACACCAGCTCCTATGCCAATGTTTGTTCCTAAATAGGAATTGTCTTGTGGTTCACCCACGGCAACTGTAAAAAATTGTTAATTATATCCAATAAGAATTACCTTTTACATACCTTCACAGTGTGGTTCATCCCCTGACCATTCACCATTTTCCATACATTTACGTAAATATGGACCAAACCTTACAAACTGTGGTATACAATGGTATTCAACTGCGCTGTTATATGTTGTACCATTCATAACAATGACCCTACCGTTTACAATCTTTGTTGGATTCTTACAGTCCACAGCTTAAATTTATTATTGTTATTATTACATTAAATTGTTAAACTGACTTACGACTGCAAGTGGGTGCTCGTCCACTCCAGATTCCCTTTTTAAGACAAACTCTAGTCGAATTACCGTCCATTACGTGTCCTCGAGGACATGAATAGTGAGCTACACCACCGACGCTATGAGTGCTAACTTGGAATGGAACACCTTCTATAGCATCTGGATCTTTGCATTGAATTTCTACAAATATTTGAATGAATTTTGCCTCAGTTATAAAATTTGTCTTACGGTACCTCTACATATTGGTGTTTCAGAACTCCATGTTCCGTTTTCCAAACACAGTCTTCTTGAAACACCATCGAGCTCAAAGTTTATGTCACAAGAATAGAGTGCAGTTGCTCCATAATAAGTGGCGTTCGATGCAAGAGTGACGTTACCATTATCGAGGTTTTGTGGAACATTGCAATCTACATCTATAAATACAACAAATTAATTAATTAAAAAAATGGCCTAGATGAATACTTACAAACGCATTGAGGAACATCTCCGCTCCATTTTCCGGTATCTTCACATGTACTTAGTGGTTCACCGATAACTTTATAACCTCTTTTACATCTGTATTTAACAAGGGCTCCGATTTTATAAGAAGTTGTTCCAACTTTAGAAGTGTCAGCTGTTCTAATTAGCGTACGCCCATACATTCTATCATTGCCAGTCACGGATAAAATGCTATGTTCTGGTAAAATTGGTTCGGGGCATCTGATTTCTAAAATTCATATTTAAACATTTACAATAAAAATCAAATTGCAATATACCTTCACATTTAGGTGAGCTTTCGCTCCATTGTTTACTCTCAAGGCAAGTTCTTTTAGGTACTCCTTTTAGTCTATAGTTACGAACACAACTATAAGCTATTTGACTGCCTAGGTAGGTAGTTCCATTTGTATATTCAACATTGCCATATAACAAAGTTGATACTTTGCCACAATCAATGTCTGCAAAATGAATGTGTAAATAGTTGATATATTTAATTTTTTTTTATTACATTCACATGATGGTACGTCCCCAGACCATTCTGCTTCTCTAGTACACGTATGAACACCATCACCTCTAAGTATGTAACCATCATCACAACGGTATTCTATGGTCGAATGGACATTGAAGTCATATCTGAGTACGTAACTTCCATCAGGTAATTCTGGTTCTTCACAAATTATTACTAAAATTTAGGTATTTGTTAGATGTACGTATATAATACAAGTTCATACATTCGCACGATGGTGCGCTAGCTGACCATTTTCCTTCACGTGTACAGTACTGTTTGCGTTCACCTTCGAGCCAATAGTCATCACCACAAGTATATTCGACAACACTTTCCACCGTTGTTGTTCCGTTTTGTAGCGTATATTTTCCATTGTCTATGTTTGGTGGCGCACCACAATCTACGTATTTGCAAGTTGGTGATTTTCCTGACCATTCACCTCCAAGTCCACACGACAACACCTAAGAAATATTTATAAGTTTAAGCAACATTTAGTAGAAAGCCTCAACGTACAGATGGGCAGAAAGTCTCTCTAATTTATACGTGTAATAACTTTTAAACGAAGTGATTAAAACTACAAAAAATAATCATTAAAAAATCAGGTATATACAGCGACCTGTTGCAATATATGGGAATTTTTTAATTATTGAAATAAGGTAAAATTCATTTTGGGTAATAATCTACTAATAGAAACTACTAGATGCACCCTAACCAATATTTACTGTAGCATGAATTGACGCCAACATTAGAGAGAGATAAAAGATCCATGATATCTAGCATGTGACAATGATAGCAGATAAAAAACCACGTGACTGCCCGAAGTCACGTGGTTTTTTCAATTAATGCATACGAGTGATCAGCTGACTTAGGGAAAACATACTCTATTTCTTTTTAATGTTGGAGTCAATACCTCTCTCTCTCTCTCTCTACACGCGATCTAGAAGTAACTAATATCAGATCATTGGTTTTGTTGATAAGTTCAGCATGTCCGCAAACCTAAAAATTCGTTTAGTCACATGTCACGTGACCACTAGTATGGCGGATAATTTAAAAAATATGCTACTAATTTGCAAAAAGTGAGGTTAGATTACATGATATCCCAAAAAGTTATTTGAAAAAGTTGCTTAGAATTCAATTCTGAGG
>JAFFZR010004952.1:3517-18375 GCA_018397195.1 Lethrus apterus
AGCAGTTCTACGCCCTTAACTCTAGTACTGAATCTTAGGAATCGAACTAATCGTGTGCGTGACTATGAACGTTCAATGCTTTGACCATTTCCTTTCGATCAGATCATATTTATTTAGTTTTAATAAGGAATACCATGCAAAGTAGTAGAAAATGGAAAATTATTACATATGAATTTCTGAACAACTTGAACACTTTAAAGGATGTACTGTACCATAGAGTTTAGTACACATTAAAAACAGACGCGCCAAGGCAGCGTATTCATTAGAAAATTAAATTAATTTTTTTATATAAATATATTTTACTCCTACCAAGTGGATTTGAAAAATCAGATAATAGCAAATCTTATTACATTACTAGATAATTTGACACGACAAGCTTGACAAGCATTGAACGTTCACCTCCATAGACTAACGTTAGTTTCTGGGCGAATAGATACGTCGCACACTGGGGATTTCGCGGAAAAAAGTCCAATTGTCAACATACTCTTCATGCAATATACAATGGTATTTTTAAATTTAGGACTAAATGCTACAATCAAATCAAAAAGAATTACTTCGATGTGTTTTTTTTGTTGTAGCCGTTTCAATCAGAGTACTTGTATGTTTTACCGAATTGACCTAATATAAACCAAAGAATGTCAAGACGAATATTACTTTATTGCTTGAGCTAACGTTTTTGTTTTTATTTTTTATTTAAAATGGAATATTTCAATATACTAAAATTGAAAAAATAAACTCTGCAGAGACTTTCGTCTTTTTGTTGTTTATTTTTATGAACATATAACAAAAAACCCTGTTTTCTACAAACATTTGGACCTGCAATTTAAACTCCATTTATTTCCAATTGGAAATCTTTACTAATACATTGCCTAATATCTGTTTTTACATTTTCAATCAAATTCAGGTGCCACAAGGTGCCACCTCGCAATTTGTTTCATTTATAATACAACGCTATTAAAACCCATATGACACTAAGTCTACCTTTCATTGCTCAGATTTTTGCGAACAGTGCAAATATAACGGAATACGAAAGTTGACTATGTCACTGATTTATCACCATCAATATAATATAACAATCATAAATTTTCTCAATGCACAAAATTTCGAAAAAAAAAGGGTCAACATCATCCAATTTACTACCTGTTATATGTACTTATTATTAATATAGAATTTTGTTTTTGTTTTATGTGTTTTTACGCGAGCGATCGAATTGACCAGACATTGCATTGCATCGTGGACCAGGTAGAAAAATTTAGGACGATCTCGATGCTAGAAGTTGCTTGCAAAGTATTTAAAGACATATGTACATATTGCAATTATATTTATAACTTAAAGAGGACGTGTTGAAAGAAGTTGTGTTATTAAAAGAGTTTTACGATAATGGAAAGTTTTTCTATTTCGCATTCGGTTTTATGCTCGAAGCTTTTGGAATTTGGCAAAGACAGAACAAAATTAAAACAGTTTTTGGAACAATCGATTAAATCGATTAATTAAACGAAGATAGAACATGTGAAATTGTGGATACAATATATGGAAGCTTTTACTATAAATTCAAACGAAGATGGGAGGATTCTAATCGTACGAAGCCGCGATTTGAAAAAAAAAAATGCAAATTGGCTTGAAGGCACGTTTACAATTAAGTTTACTGAGGCTGAATGTTCAACCAGTTCTGTACTTGGTCGACCACGCAAATCGTTTGAGGAGTGCTTTGATCGCGCCAAGCGTTATAAAAGGGATGAAGTACGTGCTACATTTTCTCAAGAAGTAATTGATTTTTTTTCTAGTATTTCAAAACCCAAGCAAAAAATTTGCACAACAAAAACTTTGGGGATGTTTACAAAGCTTGAACTTACAAAAGAAAAATATGAATATCTAATGCATTGGTTACAAAGTGAAGGGTATGATATACTTGTACCATACAAAGCACTCACAAAAGAAAAAACTAATAGTTAACCCCAAGGAATTTCTATTACTGTAAGTTCAGGCAGTGTACCTCTGCAAAATCTGTTGGACCATACTGCTAAAAGAATCCTAGAAACCAAGTCAGTAAAGGAAATAAACGAAATTGAAAGCGAAAATCTGACAATGTACTGTACTGTACAATGTAATGGGGCTGTGATGGGGCATATGGTCAAAGCGAGTACCAACAGAGGTTTTCAGAGGATCAAATTTCTGACTCCCATTTATATATGACATCAGTTGTACCACTCAAATTATCATTAAGTGATGACATAAATAAATTAGTATGGAACAACAACAAACCTTCCACACAATATTGTAGAACACTACAGTTGCATACGTTAAAGTTGCATACGTTAAAGAGACACCTGAAGATATACGAGAAGAAAAAAGAAGAGTCGATGAGAAGATATCGCAACTAAAAGAATTTGATTTAACAGTAAATAATCAAATTAAAATAAAACATAAACTATATTACACAATAATTGGCGGCAAAACAGCACAATCAGTAACAGAAACACCAGCAGCATCTTCTTGCTTCATTTATGGAGCCACAACATCCAAGATGAATAAAATCGAAGAAGTTCAAGCTATGCCCGTAAATGAACAAGCACTGCAATTTGGTATGCCACCACTTCATGCACGTATTAAGCTGATGGAGTGTCTTTTGCATGTAGCTTATAATATTGAATTTAAACGTGGGAGAATCGACTTAAAAACTCGTCCGATAAAAGAAGCCCGAAAAGATTTGATAAGGCGTGAACTTAGAGAGAAAATTGGTATACAGGTTGATACTGTTAAACAAGGCACTGGTACAACTAATTCAGGAAATACGTCACGAAGATTCTTTGCTAATCCTGCTCTGATTTCCGAAATCACGGGTCTAGATGAAGACATAATCAAGAGGTTTTCAATACTTATATATAACAATTAGCGATTTGTCTGGAAACGGCGAAAAAGTTTGTTGCATTGTACAAGTGGTACAATAGGCCACCTACTCTCCACAAAATTCTTATTCATGGAAAAGATATAGTTGAAAAGTGTATTTTTCCTGTAGGCTTACTGTCGAAGAGGCTCAAGAAAGTCGAAACAAAGACTATAAAAAATATCGCCTCAGACACTCCAGAAAATGCAGTCGAATTGCCACCAACGAAGATATCATGCATCGAATGATGGTAACATCAGATCCCATGATCTCAAATTTGACTCCTTCGTTTATTAAAAAAAAGCATAGTTATATAAGCGACGAAGTTAAGGCTCTTTTAGAATAATAATATTAATAATACAATTTTATATTTTCGATTAAGTTAAGTAGTATTTGTAACATATATCGTTGCTTAAAACGCAAAACGCTCTGACTAACTAAAAATCCAAATTCAATTTTTTATTAATTTGAGCATGTTTCATAAGGAAAACACGCAATTATAAAAAATAAATTATTACCAATTTTTTTGTTAGTTAGGGCCCTATTTTTCGAATTTTCTTTATTTTGATTACTTTTGTGTTTTACTATATAAATAAAACAAAATTTGTGATGAAATCACAGTTTTTGAAAAATACATTTTTTTCCTCACCTCCATACAAAAATCCCCAGTGTGCGTCGTCAGTACGGCTGCTGTGAGCGACCAATGCATATCGAACCCGCGGGGTATGGCCGGAACGGCAGTGCTAATCTGAAACTGACGCACAGCTCCACCTCTTGGTAAACGTCGTAACATCAGGTGTCTGCTACCTTGGACAAGGAATCTGTAGGTGAATGAAAAATCTTCCATTGCTACCCAACAATCCCGCCAGTGCGCAGACGTCAGCTTTAGTCAGCTGTGGACAAAATACAAGCTTGACATGCATTGAACGCTCACCTCCGTAGACTAACGTTAGTTTCTGGGCGAATAAACCAGTACTGACGACGGGTTTACTGACAACAAGTTTCTGGGCGAATAAACTCGTACTGACGACGGGATTATTCGCCCAGAAACTAACGTTAGTCTACGGAGGTGAGCGTTCAATGCATGTCAAGCTTGTTGTGCCTGATGTTACGGCGTTCACCGAGAGGTGGAGCTGTGCGTCAGTTTCAGATAATAGTAACATAATAATAAAGTACATTAACTATTATGTAAATTCCACTTTACATAAAAAGCATAAGGCAAAACACAAAGACTAATTCAAGAAAAATGTTAGAAATTCACCTAAAAATGTCTAAAATGATGAAAGATCGATTAATAATTACTGACTATTGTAAAGTGACGAGATGAGTTATAAGCAAGTTTAATAACAATATTGATGCGATGATTTGGATATGTGTAGCAAGAGGCCAATTCATCAAGTTTGATGAATAATTAAACTCGATAGCTTTATTATTATTTTGAGCTTTGGCATGAAAAATTTCAAACGTTTTCTTTTTTCGTAAGATTTTTTTACACCTTTCCGTATAGGCTGTATGATACTAAATACATTATGTGAAAAAATAAATATTTGATCGATGAACTTTTTAGTAAGTTTTATAAATTTTTACCTGCAAGGGCTGCTACATATTGACGTATATATCTTCCTTCTTTGTTTACTAAGTTTTTCTGTTGGACATTCTGTGAAGACAGTACGGTTGGCAATGTTCTACTTACCTACAACAAAAAGATCATTTATATAAACTGGTGCAGCCAAAAAAAAAAAAAAACACTTTTGATAACCCAAAAGCAGAAGTAATATTCAAAGGTGATTTGCGCCATTTTTTGTGATACCCTGGTATTTTAATGTAGTTCACGAAAGTAAAAAGAAATTCGAACTTGATCTTTTACCACTACTTCGGGTTTAAATAACCTTTAGAAATAGCAAATTTTTCTAGATTTTCAAGGAAAATTATTAGATGTTTTCAAAGGAAAATATCGAAAGGATTAAAATCAGTGGATTTGGCATTTTATTCCATTCCTCTTTATCCTATTTATATATTTGATGACTTCACCACCTTGTTGGAAGTAAATAATAATAATAACGTTCAATAAAACTACCGAATTTTTCGGACCGTATGTATTTGTTGAATGACTTATTCAAAACATTAAATAGCCAACGTTTCGGCAATAGAATTAAAGTCTGTGATTCTTCTTCTTTTCATTAAAAAGGTTCAGGTATGTATTGTTACACATTAATAGTGTCCAGATTTATAATGTCATTTGTTAACAAATTGCAGTTGCCGAAACTTTGACTATTTAATGTTTTGACATAAGACATTCAACAAATACATACGGTCCGAAAAACTCGGTAGTTTTATTGAACTCAATACAGTTACTGATGATATTTACCTTTCCAGTAATAATAACAATAAGACAACAATATCGATTTAGGTTTCCTTTTACTAACGCAAAAGAAAATGGTAATGTTGATAAGTGGGATGAGAGATAAGTAACACAGAATGAACAGCATACGTAAAAACTGTTCTTTGCAATACCATTGCCAATGGTTTGAACCGCATTTCGGAAAAGGAAATGTCGACGGAAAATAGGTAGAAATGAACAGAAGGGCAATAAAGTATGAGATGTAGGTGAGCAGAAGGAGAAGAGAGAGTTGAGTAATTAAGCTGAAGAAATAATAAAGAAAGGGTTGAGAAGTGATAGGCTGGTGGGATGAGAGAAAGAGACAGAGTGAAAAGATTCAAAAAGGGCGGATGGAAAAACACAAACCGATAGATGAGGTATGAATAAATCCAAAAGTTCAACAAAGATACGGTGTGCGTTTTTGGGAGAGTACTAGAATACTTGGAAAATGTGGAGCACGATTTAGATGTAAGCCCAAGGAAAGGGGGGATAAATACAGATAGGGGAAGAATTGATGGTAGGAATTAAGAATAAGAGGCACTGGGAGGAGCTGGGAAGCCGGTAGAAGTAATATTGTGAGACGGAAGAGGGACTGAAATGGAAAAAGGACAGACTGGCGAAGGAGTAGAAGGAAAGAAAAGAGAAATGTGATACTTGTATTGTAAATGAATGTCTACTTATTTATCTATGCATTCTATGCAAAATAATGACGGAGGGACGATGTATCGTTCATTAAATCGTTCATTATAAACATTTTAATTACATAAATCTTTCTTGAATGAAAGAAAATAATCTTAATTTACATTCCAATTCATTTCAATTAAGTAATAATTACTAGCTTAAACAATTTTCTATATCCCAACGATAATAATTATTTTTATTAAAAAGAACGGGAATTTAGTGAAAGAAGAAGCCCATAAAACGTAATTAGAAAAGTAGAAGAAATATTCGTGAAGTTAGGGGAAATTGAAGAGGGCAATATTGAAAGATTTACAAAAATTGGAAATATAACTGTAGGAGTCAAAGAAGAAGAATGTAAGTAAGAAAAGAAGAAAGGACTATTAAAAATAAAAGAACAAATATGGCAAAAGAAGATAGGTTCGACGGAAATGCATGGTTCATAAATAAATAAATTCCTAAACCAATCAAACGTAGAGGAAACGTAGATGGAAACGGTAGTTGAAGTAAACATTAAAAAGGATGTATAAGTAAGACAGACAATTGTGAAAATTTACAAATCTTCAAGATTTAGCGATTGAGTTATTGAAACAAAGGAATCACAATTGAATACAAATAACCAGTTAATAGAAAGCTATATGATATTTCCGTAATTTAATAATCACACTATTTAATTAATTATATTAATTCATTACAAAAGTTTGTTAGTTTTCCACAGAACCCTAAAAATATGTCTACGAGAACATGTGGTGAAGTTGAAAATGTGGAAGCGCTGGCGAAAAGAAATTTTCAAAAGAAAAATTTTTCGAATCAGGGTCATTCATTGAATCACGATTATTCGTCAAACCATGGTAAAAAGAGCAGCAACAAAGATGGAAAATAGAAATGCAGGTGCTATAAATGCAGCAAAAAAGGTTTACTGTAAGAGTGAATGTCCACAATTGAAGAATGACACGGAAACAAAGCAAATAGATGCATCCATCGCCTGATGCTAGGAAAACTATTTTTCAATACGACGCATGGGACCGCATTCAGAAACAAATGCTCATATAAAAAAATTACATTTTCCGAACATTTTAACTGAAGATAGAACCGTCGTTTTTGTGGATTTGGGCTTCGAGGAAAGAAATTTTTAACAATTCGTCAAGGGAATAAATACATAATGTATGCATGTTTGCAAGGACGTGGAGGTGGCTATGACTCCTTTTCTGCTCCAAATGTGTGTAGGAACTATTCTGATGTATGGGTGCAAAATATAGGAGATGAAATAGAAAGGCTGCAGTTAAGATTATTAAAAAGGAGATTAGGATTTTAGAAGTCAACTCCAAGGTACAGTGCTTTTCAATTTAAACAGGACATGCCAGGTTGACGGCACAATCGAGCGACTGGAGTATTATTGTTGGTACGCTTCGGGCCTCAGATATAAAGGTGCCCCAAATCAACAAAAAATATTATTACGATTTCGTTTTATAAGAAAAATGGAAACTTATCAGAACGTGGACAGAGGACAAAAATAACAACAAATTTATTAGAAACGTTAGAAATTAATAACAGAATAAATAAAAAAATACATAAAAATGTTGAAAACCACTAGTTAGATTTAATAACAGATTTAATTACAGAAAAAAACGAAATTAATTTAAGCTTGATTGTGCTTCTGTTTGTGCGCAGCACTGTGGTTATTGCAAAAGAGCTAACACGAGCGAGTTTTATGGATTCAAGTGTAGCCTATGATTCATATCATTTATTACATTTATTTTTTTTTTATGAGATTACCACAATCAGATAACATGAAACCATAAATCAAGAAATTAATAAAATGTATTACATACTTCATCGATAATGTTAAGCAATTTATTGCTCAAAGTAGAAATTAACAAACAAAAAGTTTAAAGGAATCTTATGTGAAAATTTGCAAATTAATATCAAACATTTTACGGAACAGAACAGAATTACGGAAAACAAATTATTATTGGTAATAATTGTACAGTAAGTACAAAATAAATTTATCCTTGCTCATTAGTTTTTATAATAATTGAATTTGTTTAAAAAACGAAAACTTGTATTTAAAATATTCAAACTTAAAAACAATAGATACTTACGTTTTTCATTATCACAACTAATTGCTGATTATTAAATTAGTTAATCGTTTTAAGTACAGGTACGGACAATTAAAGGTTCGAACCTGGTTTTTACAGATATCTTCGTATTAATTTTTATTTGATATAATTCTATTTCATTTGGAAATGATCAGTGTGATCATATTCAGAACAAAATATTAGAACCATAACTTTTAGAACAACGTTAACAACAGTGTGGATAAATTTAATAACATTTTACTTGTTAAAGAGCACATCTAATTTATACACCAAAAACTAAGCAATTTTCTCCCGCGGCTGTACAAACGTGCAAATAGAAATTCATTGCTTATCAATGCTCATTATTACTGAATAATTCGATAAGCCCTCCCAACGTGTAATTGCTTCGAATAATTCAGTTGAATGATGATAAAAATTGATTCCATTTAAATAGAAAATTATGCAGCTGAAACAATACACTATTATACAACAGTTCTAGATGAGATGAGAAAAAAAATCAAGAAAAACGGCCTTAAAGTTTTAATAGAAATTAAATAAATTATTAATATTAGTTTGAAACACACGCTCGACATTGCATTAAACGCTCACCTCCGCAGACTAACGTTAGTTTCTGGGCGATTAACCCGTCGTCAGTACGGCTGCTGTGAGCGATCAATGCAAATCGAGCCTGTTGTGTTATTGCCAAGACGGCAGTGCATATAACAAGCTGATGTGCGACTCCACCTATGCAATGTCGAGCGTGTGTTTCAAATTTTATTTGGTTCACAGCTTAACTGTAGGAGTCTGCGTATTGACTTGGACCGTTACTTCTGTAATAACCTAGTTATTCGAGTAACAACAGTGTCCTTTGTTTGAGTAGCAGACGACTCTTGATGTTGCGGCGTCCAACGAGTCGCACAGCTTGTTATATTAATATTAGTGTTAAATAATTAATCAAAGTTAATAGATCTTCCTGAAATTTTGTATTGGGCCATAATTTCTTATTCTAAACAACTTCCTTAGTAAAATTTTGCCGTATCGTGGATTAACTGGATTAATTTGTTCATTTCATTCATGTTTCTATTAAAATTTTGAGGCCATTTTTCTTGATTTTTTCTTATGTAACCTATTTAAAATTAAATCAAAAAGATTGGAGACTGTGGCTGTAAAATATACAAAAAACTAAAAAATTCCCTTACCACAACAAATTTAGAAAACTCTAAATACGTATTTCGGCAACTAAGTTGCCATCCTCAGTAGAAAAACCTAAAAAAGAATCAATGTCAAAATTAGTGTCTCTAGCTAAGGTGTCACCTTTGAAGATATGCTATCCACCAGATCACCAGTGGGTTAACACTGACCCCAAGTAAAAAATTACATCTATTTATACAACTTAAAAACGAATGGAATGGAACGGTCCGGAAAAAATTCAGTTTAACAATTCATATAAGCTGGACTGTGGTATCGGCCCATTGTCAGAGTTGAGTAAATTATTTCTATTCTTATGTATAAAAATACTTTCGTAACTATCTAATTCTCTAGGTTTTTGTACAAGTTTTATTAAATTAAGAGTATCAGGTGGTAAACCGTGTCCTGTTTCCAAAATATGCCGGGCAACAGTTGATTTTTCTGGTCTGTTGAATCTAAAGTCAGCTATATGCCCTTTATATCGGGTTGAAATTGAACGTTTCATTTGGCCGACATATTTCATGTTACGTTCTTTACAAAATTTCATAGATTCCAGATTTCTGATCTGCTTCAATTTTATCTTTGGCGTTTCCTAAAAGGTTAGTTATTGAATTCTTTGACTTAAACGCAACTTTAAGACCGTAGTCTTAAAAGTGTTGTTTAGGTTTTTTTGAAGCTGTGTGAAACGATAGGCAAACAAACTTATCCTTACTATTTTCTTGAGGCAAGAGAGAAGTGGATTCTTGAATTGATTTCTTATGTTTATGTTTCCTAATAAGCCGCATTACAATATCTGAATCGAAACCATTGTACCTCGCAATATGTTTAATTAAATTAAATTCTTTTTCGTATCTGTATTTTGTAAGTGGAAATCTTAGCAATCTGTGGATAAGAAAATTAAATGATGCCATCTTTTGCTGAAAACTATGATTTGAATCCGCTGAAATGAATTTATTGACATTGGTTTCTTTTCGGAAAATGTCTATTTCTATGTTGTTATTCTTTCTAATTACCAACGTATCTAAAAATGGTAGACATCCATTATTTTCCTTTTCAACTGTAAACTTAATGGTTGGATACTTAGAATTTAACAGATTTAAAAATCCTAAGGAAATAAAAAATATAGGTTATCATTTAAAAAAATTGCGATGACGTCATCACGCAAAGGAGTGGGGGTAAAAAAATTGACAACTATAAGAAATATGCGTTCAAAAACAAAGGTTGATGTGTCGGAGGATTCTGGCCGCAGATGATCGGGGAATTTTTTATTTGGAGCGTTCCACAGAAACATTCACACTATGTACACCAGGGGTGGCTACTTATTCTATGAAGTATAGTCTGAGGGCGACTATGAATATGGGCAAACAATTTTAGGATTTTTCAAAATTTTCATGGATATTTTAATAAATAATTAACGATAATTTCAATTAAAAAAAATATTATGGTAAATAAAAAAAATACATAATCATATTTTTTTATTTTATGAAGCACAATAATATTTATTACATTAAAAAAATTACAATGTAAAGAAATAAATATATACAAAAAATGTTAGCAAATAAAGAAAAAAATAATAATTATAATTTTTTTATTGTTGGTGATAAAATTCTTATTAATTATTGACCTAATAAAATAAATAAGTAAATGAATTAAAATGTTTAATTGGACGAAACCTGACATTGCATAAGTGCAGCAAGTTTTTCAAAATTTGGGTCATATGGACTTAAGGCAATTCTCAAACATGATTCCAAATGTTGATCTGTTAATGGCGATCGTTTTGATGTTTTGATGTTTTGATCGCATTCATAAATGAAAATACAGATTTACATAAATATGTTGATCCAAAGAAGACATTGAAACGTGCAACAATTGTCCAAATATTTGGATATTTATCTTTATTTATCAGTTTCCAAAAATTGCAATCTGAAACTAGCGACTTAAGATTTATTTCGCATTTAATATTTACCTATTTATTTCTTCTTCCAAGGCTGCTAAATTTGTAGAACCGAGAAAGTTTAAATGGTAAGACACAAAACTGGCAATATGTAAGTATAAGTATAAGTTCAAATAATTTTATAAATCTTCTTTCAAATTCTTTTAGAAATAGTGCAATAATATCGGCATATTTGTTATAAGTAAGATTCTTTTTATTTTTAGACTCATCGGCCTGATTTTGATAGTGCTTTAAATTACGGCGTTTTAATTGCATTGCAAGCATATTTAGTTTGTCTTTAAATGACTTCAAAATGCTTATCATATCTATTATTGTTTTACCTTTACCCTGTAGTTGCTGATTTAATTGGTGTAATTTATCAGTAACATCGCAAAAGAAAGCAAGATCGAGAAGTCATTTTTGATCATTTAATTGTAGATATGAATCACCTTTAGTTTGTAAATTTAAGAGTTAATTCATTTGCATTGTTCATCGGGATAAATACAAATAGTATGGGTACGTTGCATAGATAGTTTATTATTGTAAGAATAAATTATCAAATTAAGAATTTCACACATTAATTTAAATGAAAGCAAGTTTGGCTTCGCGTGCTACTTTCAAAACCCTTTTGCGGTCGACCGCGTTCGACGTGTTGGCCAACCTTGGTATACACCATGTCCCAGAAGTATGGAACCGGCTTGATTTCTCAACAACCGTTTATCGGATTCAATTGAAAATTGGAAAGTGTAATGGAGTTAATAAAATCTATTAACTTTAATCTTTTCAATTGTTTATATTCATTTATATTCGAGATATAGCGCCATGTTGATTTTTATTAAATAGGATGGGGTCAAATTTCATATCATTGGAAAGCTTATTTTTTCTGAGTATAATAATGTCAATTTGTGTCTATTTCTTTTGGACAATAAAAGAAAAAAAATAATTTGTTACTCACATATTCAAAATATTGGAGGGATAATAGCTGTATGTTCCTTTATGCTGTCTTTTAGGTCATTTAAAATATAGGGGACCTGCTCACATACACTATTTTTGAAATGACCCCGCAGTATTAAGTCTAGGGGTGTCAAGTTGGGTAACCCGTTCTCCTCCAATGGTGCTACTACGTCCAATCCAGCGATGTGAAACAACGTCATTCGGAAATTCCCGAACCTAACGATCAAATTGTCCGTCTTGCTGGAACCAAGTGGTCTCCCGCAGTTCATTTGGGTTTCCAAAATTTGGTAACAAGTCCATTAGTCGTGGGAAGACATAGCACTTTGTCGCACAGATATTTGGGATTCTCAACAACTTCTAACATAAGATCCAATGCTTGACGTTCATTTCGTATAGCTCCTGGACGTCCAGTCTTTGGAAGCTCCTTAACAGATCCTGTCTCGTTAAAACGTTTCAAGGTTTTAACCACAGATTTATTAATGGGATTTCGATTGAGGTGAGTAGTATTAAATGGCGCGCAGACTTCTGCACGGCTACGTAATCTATCATCGTATCCTTGGAAAGCATAATGTCTGGCCTCGAGAATTATGACGTGATCCTCACGTTGAGCGGGTTAATCCGACATATCTTGAAGTGCAGGGCGGTACAAGGGTGGGAGATACCGTAAGTGGCATCATAGGAAATTGCAGTCCGCAGGATTGAGTGCTACTACGTCGATTCAATGAGTCGGACTAACAAACCATCGGCTACGCAGATGATCTAGCGGTCCTGCTTACAGGAAAATATGAAGGTTCACTGTACAATATAACTCAGAGCGCACGAATTATTTATGTTCATGAAGAACATGAAGTTGGGAATTAATGATACTACCCAAACAAAAAGAAACCTAACTTAACCTATCTAAGGAAGTTAAGTACTTGGGAGTACTTGACAAGAAATGAACGTGGAGAAGCCTCTTAGAGGGTAAAATAAATAAAGTATGTGCGGCCTTCTACTAATTACTACAAATGAAATAGTGGAATCGGGCATAATATTTTAAGAATGGCTTCAGCAACAGACAAAGTTTAGGTTCTGGAATCTTTTCCAAAAACTTAACTTTTATATACAGGTAATCCGGGCGGAAAAGTTTAATAGTAGGAGGCGGAAAGGTTGGTTCAGCTAGTCCCCGAACCAACCTTTCCTGTCGGCCCGAAGTCGATGCTGCTACTTGCCAAATCGACTCAAACAGCTGGATGTCAATAGTATACTGCAAACAAGGACCCAATTAAAATAACTTGCGCGAAATGAGCAACATTTTACTAAGACAAAGGGTGAAAGTGGTAGTGCTTTGGACAATGCCGACTCAACAAACACCTACATACGCTAAATGTCATCAATGACCTCATCTGTCGAGGCTCGTTCGAAGAAGATAAAATACCGGAACATGTGTCACTGTCAGGCGCTTGATTCAATAAGAAGATCCATACTTCTGGCCGAGTATGGCCAGGTTGAGTGACTGAAGCGCAGTAGGGAGAGGCTTTGGAGGAATGGGTACAACTTGTGGCCTAAATGCTAGCGTCCACACACCACACAACTTTCTAGATTCGTCTATCCAAGTATACCCATGGGACACTGTTTCGCGGAAGCAACAAGAAACAATACGAGAGGGATATAGACAGCATAACTAGCGGGAATAATTAATTGCGAGATTATTTTCGATTCCGACACCTAATAACTATTAATTAAAATGAATGATATTTTAAAAAAATTAGTTTAATTAAATAACACATGAGAATAAAAATTACCAGAAGAATTATATCCTCTTTTACTTTGATGTAAATAACGCTTGTCGTTTAAAATGTGTATATTAAAATGTGTTGATAAGAAATCGCACAGATGCGATCGCACTAATCTCTCACAAAACACCCCGTTCTAAATATGTTAATTAAACAAAGAAATTAAATTACTTAAAAAAAAATACAATGATAAAAAGTGCGGAAAGAATTGATAGAAACATGTGAAATAAATCGAAAATAAAAATAAAGGTTTAAAAGAAATAAAAACAGTAGACAATGTATTAGTGTCTCATAAAAGATTAATTTCAAATTGTTTTACTATCTTTTTCGGTCGTAGATAAGAATCAAAAACACAAATAAACTGATAACACTTCTCCAAGTGTCCCCAATTCTATTTCCATTAACAACGATATTTTTATCATTTCAATAAAGCCACACTTAAAATTTCAGGACTAGATAATCTAATAACAGAGCTATTGAAATATTTAGTAAATGACATTGTTGCCTACTCACGTTCATAGTAAACAAAATAATAAATACAACTCGGTATCGTTATCTTTGAAGTGTCTGAAATAAAGCCATTATATACAAATTGTGATTAAACAAAACAAGTTTAATTGAACACAAATTTTGAATCTAGCTAAAGTTTTTAAGTATGTATTTAATAAGTTAATTAAACTTAAGAGTGAGCTAAATCCTGGTCCTGATGGAATTCCTGAATATTTTTTAAAATTATGTAGCCGAACATTATCGCAACCATTGTCATTGCTTTTTTCTTTGTCATTACCATCAGGTATACACAGTGGGCAAAAAAAAAACGGTACAAACTTTGTACGCTCATATCTTCGTAAGTTATTAATATTTTTTAATAATTAATATATCAGTGGAAAGCCCAATTTTTATAGATAAGACGAAGCACTTTTACTCTAAAGAGATAGTAGCAACTCAAAAGTTCTGCGTCATGATCTGAAGGCATGCAAAAATTCTG
>JAFFZR010004953.1:0-18214 GCA_018397195.1 Lethrus apterus
CGCTAAACAGTTTGTAAACAGTTTAAATAATAATTAATAATATGAAGCTTTCACTCGACTAACGTCAAAATATTCTCTTGTCACTTATAAACTCTAATTTTAATAAAATGTTTTTCAGAGGCACCTTCGATTTTTATCAATTAAAATTGCTATTGGAATAGTTGATAAAATGAGTTTTTGGTGAATAACTTTTAAAATGTTAGGAACTGCCATAGGGTTATAATTAGAAAAAATTTTTGTTTTTTAATTCCGCATCGAATGACATAAAAATATGTAGGGGTTACAATTTAAAATAAAAGTGCTTTAAAGTTTGAGAAGTTTGACATTAGATTTTGATCAGCCTGTATAATTTGGATCAATGAAACTTGGTTAATGAGACTACTAGACTTTACTTAATGAGTGTGTCGTAAAATTTTATTAACCAGGTACTATTTGCGTTTTTTATTAATTTTTAAAACCAGTAGTGCAAAACCGACTTTTTTTCGTTTTTATTATTTTTTCGCTGATTTCATCGAACCGATTTCAATAGAATTTTAGGAATATGTAGGCAACCATAAAAGACGACCAAATAAGCAAAAAAAGTATAGTATGTAATTTAAAAATATATATCATTATGGCGTCACACTATGTTGGGACACCCGTATCAAAAATATTTTCCTGAAATACATTTTGAGGTACAGGGAACGTCTGCAAAATATCAAAATCCTAACTTCATTAATAACTGAGCTACAGAAGACGGGAGGTGACCCCGTATACCTGTTAATTTTCAAATACAAAATTAACGTTTCAACGATGTTAAAACTTTTTATTGATTTAAGCTAGTGGTAAAGTAACACTGATTCTAAATTTGAAACTAATACTGATATATAATTCAGATGTAGAGCAGCGTTGAGTTTTCATTATTTCTTATATTTATTTCTTCTATTTGCCAGTATTAATCTGGTCGTTTTCTTTTTCGAAAATTGTAGTATTTTCTAAGTAGAATTTATGATAAAGTTCCGTTTTTGAAGATTTATAGCCGTATGTAAATTTAATACGAAAGCCGCTTTGGAAAAGTGAGAAGAGAAAATTCGTACATAGAAAGATAGAGGTGGGCTCTGCTATACCATAGTATTTTTCTTTTCACAAACATGCAGTTTGAATAGGTCCTTGGAAGATTATTAGACTCACATAAATCTGAGCCAGACTTGCTTGTGTGTTTTATTTCTATTAATGCACAAGCAGAGTAGGTACTTTGAAAATCTTATGTGTTTTAAATCTAAAAATGAATATAAGTGAAGACAACATTTTTATTCGATTTCTTTCTTCCTATCTATCTATCCGTCTTCCATCATCTGAATTCCATCTCAACCTAAAATTACACATCCTTTGTGTTTTCATGTTAGGATTAAAAAAATAAAACTGCAACACACAATTAATAAATATCCTTATATTTACTAATTTACAGTAGGGTTTTTTAAGAAATATCTACGGATTGTATAAATTTGAATTTCTCACTAAAATCGTGAGCTTCGTTGGGATGAAGACTTGCGACGTGAGAAAACAAATTATATTTTTGTTTAACAGTTTTTGAGCAATACAGACATCTAAAGGAGGCTTGTTTCCCGCATTCATACTGTAAGTGTCTCATTAAATTTTTTCGATACTTGTACCTTCTATAGCAATTCGGGCAACTCTCGTCAGATGAAAGCACATCTATAAAAATATGTACGTGAGTATGTTAAAATAATTAATAAATAATTGTTAATTTATTACACTGAAACAAATTTTTACGAACATGAATACTTAAAAAAAAAATATATATATCATAAAATAGAACACAATGTATATAAAACAGTCAACTGTGGTTATATTTCATACATTCAACAATACAATTATTTTTTAAATATTTTGGTTATTAATAAACATTTTATGTTTGGTAAGAATGTGTGTTCTTAAATAATTCTTTCTGTACGTAGCAAATGGACAATATGGACATTCTCTAGTTGGACGTTTTCCACATTCGTGAGATATGTGTCGCTGTAGATTATGTTTATGGCTGTACACTTTGCAACATTTGTAGCAAGAATAACCTAAAAGAACATTTTTTGATTAGAGTCAAATATGTATTTTTAAATGTAATACAATACAAAATTTGTTGATAAATAAGTTAAAATTAGTTATATGAATGCTTGTTAAGACTTCCGGCCGAAGTTTCCCAATAGAATACTCTACACATGCTATAATTTCATTTCAGATTGCAGAGCTCATACAAATAATCACCTGAAGAGCGACGGTATCAAACACCATTATTAAAAGCAATGAAAATATTACAAAAGATAAAATAATTTATTTATATGATTTATTTATGCCTCAATAGATACAGAGCAGAAGGTATAAAGAATCATGAAGTTTGACACGGTTGATGGCTCCATGGTTGAAATAAATATAAAAATATACTCCTCATCATATTTTAAATACATTTCCGTGCTGTTGATGTTTTTTATTGTTTAAATGTACCTTCAGTACGTCTTTACGATGACATTTATAAGTACAATACGGACATTTAAATTCGGCCATTTTTCCACATTCATATTTTTGGTGTCTATTCAAATTTCCCAATCGCGTATAAACCTTTGAACAAGTAGGACACGGATAAACGTCATAACCATGTTCATTTGTTGTGCTTCCCATACCTGAAAGTTAAATTAAATTAATTAATAATTTTATTAAAATTGACTTGCGAACTCTTTTATAGTATAGCTTTATTAAATCTATTGAGTCACGTAATGGGAAGGTTTCAACCTCAAAGATTATCCTAATGAATCACTAAAATACTTATTATGTTTATTTTAATAAGTAAATCATTCGTTATATAGGGAACGCCTACAAGTTAATTAAAAATATCCGAAATACAAGTGAGACTTTCCACCAAAATATAACTGGTTAGAATAATGACACAATAACAGATGAAATGCTTAAACATTTAAAATGTAGAAATTATAAATGAAATTATTGGAATAAATACAATACAAAACTAAATTATTAAAACAAAAATTATAACACACAAACATTATAAACTAATTCAACGACTACCAATGCGCGACTTAAGACGTTCTTCAGGTCTTGTGAATATATGAATGTCGGGTCAACATAGCTTTAGTATAGGTCTTATATAAGCAACCTTTGAACTGACAAAAGACTTCTGGTTTCTTTCCACAATAATACGTCGTATGTTGATATAAGGAACCTTTGTTTTTGTAAAATCTTCCACATGTTCCACATGACACACCTGGAACAAAATTATTGTAAATTGTAGTAGGTAAACAAATAAAATAATAGGAGTATTTCTTACTTAACTGGTTATTTTATTTGTGCGACATAATTACAGTTCCATTTATTTGAAAAAAAAAAAAGAAAGGGAAATGAATATAAGACACAGGATGACAAAAAATACGTTAATGTGAAAGGAAGCAAAGAGGGAAAGCAAATATTATTTTCTTTAATTTCTTCTTAAAGTCACTACACGACATATTAACAGGATACAGTTAGGTACATAGAATATTCTTTTCGACGATCAACGTTCGTGGATGAAGTTGCTAAATTTGGACACATACATAAAGATCACTAGTTTGTTAACTGTATTAATACGTCTGACATTTCTTTTATAAAAACATTAAAAAACACGATTTTAAAATTTGTAATATATTTTATTTTCGATATGATTCTATGCAATTCACTAAAAATATATTTTAGGATCAATTGTATTAAATTCTAGTTTCAAATGTTTATTAATTTAGTGGAACAATTGAAATGACAAAAAAAAACAATCATAGGAATGAATTGCAAAACAATCATAAGAATGAATTGCAATAAAATCCAGTTCTTAAAAGTTTAAAGTTTAAACATTTAAAATGTAGAAATTATAAATGAAATTATCAAAACATAAATAAACATTATAAACTAATTCAACAGCTACCAATGCGCGAGTTAACACGTTTTTCAGGGCATGTGAATATATGAATGTCGGGCCAATTTAGCTTTAGTATAGGTCTTATATAAGCAACCATTGAATTGACAAAAGACTGTTGGTTTCTTTCCACAATAATACATCGTATGTTGATATAAGGAACCTTTGTTTTTGTAAAATCTCCCGCATGCTCCACATGACACACCTGAAAGAAAATTATTCTAAATCGTAATAGGTAAACAAATAAAACAATAGGACTATTTCTTATTTAAGAGTTCATTTTATTTGTACTACATACTCTCATTGGCGTGGCGAATTCATAATTTTGGCAGGGTAAAGACAGCATGTTTACTATACTTCGTATTATTGCAATTCGCCTACGACGCCACTGTGCTTGGTGCAGCGCTAGAAAAAACACCATTCGCACAGCAAAATGAATTACAAGCAGCATTATTACATTGATGACCCGGCACCTTTGACACTGTCTGGGTTTCTTTCATAGTTTGATTAGCGATCGAATGAGGAGCTTAAAAATCAATTTGCTCATGCGCACAGCCAACCAATTCGCTGCAATATAAAAAAAATCATTTTTTATATTTTGGTGGATTGGTCGCGTTCTATTCGTCGCAAAAGATCAAACTCTTGGCCTCTTGGGGAAACCACGTAAAAAAACGCGCCGGTGACTCTACCTCCAGGGTGATGTGGAAACGAGTCGATTTTTTAACAAAAAAAAACAAAAATTTTTAAACTAACTTTTATTTCATTATTTGTACCCAAAATCCGCAAAAAACGCCGTAATACACTGTAAAAAGTTTGATTCTAATCAGAATATACCTTAAAACTAATCGAGAATTATTAACTATTGATGAATTATCATAGCATGTTGAGATAAATTGAGATAAATTGTATTTTTTTTTGTATTTGTATTTTTTTGTGTGGTTAATAAACATTATTATTATTATTATTATTAGATAAAAGCGGAAAACGACGTGAAAAAGATAGAGGCGCAGAACGCTAACGAGCGCTTTGCGACCGGCGAAACAACTTGAATATGTTTGAGGTGTTTTTGGTCTAGAATGAGTAAATTTAAAGTTATCTTAAAAAAACTTTTTGAAAAAGTGAAAAAAATTTATTTTTTATTTTTTTCCGCGCCTATAACTTTTGTCCCGTGCATGATACGCAAAATTATACCGAAACAAAGCTTAAAGGTAAAACGGTAACGAATCGAAAAGCCCAGTTTTGACCTTTTGCGACGAATAGAACGCGACCAATCCACCAAAATATAAAAAATGAAATTTTTTTATATTGCAGCGAATTGGTTGGCCGTGCGCATGCGCAAATTGAGTTTTAAACTTCTCATTCAATCACTAATCAAACTATGAAAAAAAATCAGACAGTGTCAAAAATGCCGGGTCAAAGTCTAACTTTACTGGAGTATATTTCGAAGTGACAACTCGGTTGGTTGATTGCCGTGTCACTATCAAGTCAAGCGTTCGAAGTGTTGCTTGCGTAAACATTTGCCGCTTCGTTTATAAAGAATATGCAAATCCGATCACTAATAATTACAATTATTTAACTGAAAAAAAAGAAAGGAAAATGAATATAAGACACAGGATGCCGACAAATAGGATAATGTGAGGAGGAAAAGCAAATATTTTCTTAATTTTTTTCTTAAAGTCACTACACGACATATTAACAGGACACAATTACAAAGAATACAAAACTAAATTATTAAAACATAAATAGATATTATAAACTAATTCAACAACTACCAATGCGGTACTTATGACGTTCTTATTTGTACTAGATAATTATAATTCTATTTAATTGAAAAGGAAGAAAGAAAAATGAAGACACAAGATGGAAAAAAAGACGATAATATGACGGTGAGAGGCAAAGGGGGCAAGGGGAGAAGCAAAAATTATTTTCTTAAATTTCCTTCTTAAAGCCACTACAGGACATATTATAATAGAACACGATTACATAAAATATTCTTTTCGACGATCAATGTTCATGTTCATGGATAATCCAGATAGTAGGTAGAAGATTAAATCAAAGTCTGAAATAAATTTTCCAGTTGCTGGATTTGAACACATGCATATAGATCACCAGTTTGTTAACTTTGTCTATAAAACATAAAAGAACACGACTCTAAAATTTGTAATATATTTTATTTTCGATATAATTCCATATAATTCACTAAAAAATATATTTTAGAATTAATTGTATTAAAAATCTGGTTTAAAATGTTTAAAGCTTATTTATTAATTTAATGGAAAAATTGAGAAAAATCGCACAAAAAAGATAAATAAAATAAAACAAAATCAATAATTATAATGATATATACAGGCTCATTCTGAAATAGGTCACACTATTTCAACAGGTGATAGTTGACCTTAACCAAAATCCGCAAAAACGGCGATCCTATCGTCATTTAAAATTTCCGAAAAATGTAACTTTTTTCCATGGGCATTTTTCTACGGTCCGGTGTCCATTTCAATATGCGTCGCGTTGAAAATTTTCTTTCTTTACGGGAATAAAGTGAAATGTTGCAAAATAACTTTTATTGTCGATAATTTGGCTTTATTTTCATATGTTATTATTTTTTTTCTGGCAAACCCTTCAACATAGGATCGTCGTTTCTATGCATATTTGGGGTTGGGCTATGGTCAACCTGTGGGAATAGTGGGGCTTATTTCAGAATGAGCCTGTACATAATTTTACAATTTAATAAATCGTTTTCCCTCACATGTGCACTGTGGAATGTAAGGCCAGTTTAGTTTTTGTGTAGGTCTTAAATGAGCATCCTTGAATGTGACATAAGAATCGTGGTTCTTTTCCACAGTAATAAGTCCTATGGTGATATAAAGAACCTTTGTTTTTGTAAACTCTTCCGCATCTTCCACATGACACACCTAGAACAAAATTATTATAAATCGTAATAGGTAAACAAACAAAACAATAGGAGTATTTTTTATTTAACTGCTCATTTTATTCGGAGTACATAATTACAATTCTATTTAATGGAAAAGAAAGAAAGAAAAATTAATTATAAGACACAGGATGGGAAGAAGCACGATAATGTCTGCAAAGAGGTAAAGCAAATTTTATTTTCTTAAATTTTCTTCTTATAGTCACTCTACGACATATTAACAGGACACAATTAGGTACATAGAATATTCTTTTCGACGATCGTTCGTGGATAATCCAAATAGTAGGTAGAAGTTCAAAGTCTGAAATTAATTTTCCATTTGCTAGGTTTGAACACATAAATATATAAAGATTACCAGTTTGTTAACTGTGTCTATACTTCTGACATTTCTCTTATAAAAACATTAAAAAACACGACTTTAAAATTTGCAATATAGGTATTTTATTTTCGATATATTTCCATACAATTCACTAAAGATATATTTTAGAATTAATTGTATTAAAAATCTAGTTCAGAGGTTAACGCTTCTATTTTTTTATTAATTTAATGTAACAAATGCGAAAAATCACAGAAAAAAACTATATTAAAAAAAAAAATCAACAATTACCCATATACAGGTGTCCCAAAATTAGACCGACAAACTTTAGGTGGTTATAAAAGACACCAAAACCAGCAATTTTTGTCAAGAAACTTATGACCGGAAATAAGCCCCTTTGGCACTAGAGTGAATCAAAGGCTGCTATTACATGATTTATTTACAGAATTTACAGTAGTTGTTCGAAGTGTTGCCATTGTTTTTAACGGGATGATTGGTCTAATGAATATTCTAAGAATGTTCTATTTAACACTAAAAATGTTTATTGCCTTATGGCTAACTAAGGAACATATAATGAAAATGGCAGAAAAGTTATTGCTGCCTGTCTTGTTACTTTTCAAATTAAAGTTGAATATATGGTATCGTTGGATTCGTCTCTCCATTGCCATTCCAAAAACTTGACATCGCTTCCGGTTTCGCCGGAAGTGGAATTGAATTTTTGAACACCAACATTTTGTACGTAAAAATTAAAAATCGACGTGTTTTTTCTCATAGCGATAGTTCCAGCCGTTCAAAAGTTATCATGATATATTCTTATTAGAATACTAGAATATTCCCGGAATAGCTTGCACACGCGTGCAAGCGGCCATAACCCTTACCAACAAATCCAACAAAATTGATATCATGTACCAGCTTGCTTTACATGATGATCCTGCTTTTTATTTGGAGATAAAAATAAAAATAAAAATTGTACGTATCAACTGCCTTTGATTCCATCTAGTGCAAAAGCGGCTCATTTCCGGACATGAGTTTATTGACAAAAATTGCTTGTTTTGGTGTCTTTCATAACCACCTACAGTTTGTCGGTCTAATTTTGGGACAGCCTGTATGTATACAGGGTGTAACATTAGTGCGATATTCTTCGATATCTCCGTTGTTATGCAAAATACAAAAAATATTTTATATTTTGGGAATTCAAAAATGTAATAATATATAGGGTGCTCCATTTAAAATTTTAAAGTTGTTCGTGGTTGCGCACAAACGAAACACTCAGTATAACTGAAAATAATTTTAGGTGGTGGAGACCATAAATTCAAAAAACTTTTGTCTTAAAATATTTTTTGTATTTTGCATAACAACGGAGATATCGAAGAATATCGCACTAGTGTTACACCCTGTATAATTTTACAATTTAATTAATCGTTTTCCATCACATGTGCACTATAGAATGTCGGGATAGCTTAGTTTTTGTGTAGGTCTTAAATGAGCAACCCTCAATGTGACATAAAAATCGTGGTTCTTTTCCACAATAATAAGTCCTATGTTGATATAGAGAACGTTTGTTTTTGTAAAATCTTCCACATCTTTCACATGCAACAGCTGAAAAAAAAAGCGATAATATATCAGAAAATTTGTTCAATTTGTTACAGAATTACAATAAAGTAAAGCAATATGATAAGAAGAAATACAAAAAGTAAAGACCAAGTAAAAAATATGAGAAAAGGTGCAAGAGGATAGGGATTTTTCAAGTATTTTATGGAACAATAGAATATATGAAGAGAGTGGAAGAACATTTGTGCGTAAAAATTATAATTGCAAAACAGGTAGTATGAAATGACTACCAGTCAAAGAGGACGGAGCTGAAAATGTAAGGATTTGAAAAAAAATTTAATGAAAGGTATAGGAGATATGTAATGAAAAAAATAAGAAACAAAAGAGATATTGATAACACTGCAGGAATAAAATGAAATGGGAACTTCAATTCAGTTTTACACCAAGTTTTCTTGATAAGAGCTCTTATCAGTGAAGATTGAGAAACACATTATAATCGGTACCACTTCAAATATCTACACAATTTGTTTTGCGTTCATTTGAATAGTCAAGTCTATTCTCAAGGAAATTTGTTGTGGACGAATTATTTTCAATAAGGTTTCTTGCGTCTTGCTCAAGATACAATCGTAAACCAGAAACCACCTTTCTAACATATTTGTCAACATTGTCGCACCATAACTGGATAATGTATTTTTCTAAACATATTTATATTTTATAGTGTTTATTTAAATAAGTATACATGTAAATTAAAAAAAAATAGAATTATTTTTTCATATGCACCAAGTAATGACGTTCCAAATTAGTTTTAATATAAGATTTAAACAAACAACCATTGAATTGGCACACAAAACGTTTCTCTTTTCCACAATAGTAAGTCCTGTGATGATACAAAGATGATTTATTTTTGTAACGTTTTCCGCATGCCGAACACTGTAAACCTGTAACAAAATTATTTAATTTTATATTCCAGACATTAAAATCAAAAAAGGTAAAGTTTAATTAATTAACTATCCGGCTACCACCATAATACCATTTTTAAAAGGTATCAAGCACATGTCTACAAACCCATTTCAGGTTACAAAATGCAAACAAAATAAATAAATATAAAAATATATTAAGGAACAGTTTCCTCATTCAGTGTTTGAGAAAGGTTGGAATATTTAACGGTGAACCGTGAAAATATGTTCGAACTGTCCCCATATACAATGGATAATGTAATTATACATTTACTAATAAAATATGCATGACGGACAAGTCAGTGGCGTAGCGAGCTTAACTCGCGCCCGGGGCACAATACCATTTTAGCGCCCCCCCCCCATTCGAAAACCATATAATATTATATGTAAAATATACTCGCAAATTAATAAATAAATAAAGTAAAATAAATAAAGTTCATGTTTTGCGTACCATTTTGCGCCCCTTTGTGAGTAGCGCCCGGGGCCCCCCCTCGCTACACCACTGGGACAAGTACAACTCACGATAAATTTAAATGCATTAAAATTCACAAAAATAATTTCATGGTTCAAGAGATTAAAAAGTCTGAGTCCTATCAAGTTAGAAAACTATTAACAAATCCATAAAATGTCCATAAACTTTATTTTAATTAAACTTCAAAAAATATTACAGGATTATTAAAGTTGTTTGCGTCAATTATAGTATTTTAATACATACGCCATGTAAAGTATCGAGTAAAGTTTCCTCACCTCGTAAAAATCGTTAACATTTAACAGTGTCGTTTAAAAAAAACGTTTTTCAGAAGAACTAAAATTTTATTTATTGTTGAACAGATGTCTTATTTTATAATGTTTATTTAGCGAGAACTTATGTTTCGTCTTATACGCGCAATCCTGATATCCACAGTGAAACTCCGGCGGCTTACCACATTCGTATTTTTTATGCCGTTTTAATGTGGCAGGGAGACGATATAATTTTCCGCATAGATCGCACTTGAATCCTAAAAAATAACATAGATGAAATATTAATTAAATAATATAAAACAATTTTGATTTTCATACGTAATTGTTAATAAGCTTGATTGGAAATTGTTATACTATTATTTAAATATATGTTTTAATCAAGCAATTTGATCCTGCTATTTGTGTCATTATTTTACATTTATTTTCTGAATTTAACTACGATTTACAAAATAACTAGTAAATAAATTAGATAAAATAACAAATCGATCGGAATCCTCATTTTCTTAAAAATATCATTCAGAATAAGTTATATGAAATTGCTTCCTAAATGTTCTTGTACTAAATAATTAACTCAGTCCTTAATGTATTATCCATCTCTATGAACGAACACCAAACCAAAAAAAAAAATAAATAAACAGATCAGATACTTCCTCGAATTCCCATGCAGTTGGTCTATACCAAATGCATGGGAATTCAATGTTTTTGTGCTCGGGTAGGAAAAATGTTTGAAATGTTGGGCGCAAGGGAAAATCTCTCTAAGGATCTCATATTCATAAAACACAAAGTTACTTACTACGTATCAATTGTAGTAAAGTATTTTGCAACGTTGCAAATGTGACCAAAAAAATAACGATTAAAATCTTTGTGTTTCAAATATGTATATTGATGTAACATTGTATGTTAGTATGCTAATAGGTAGGTATGTTAATGCCCGGTAAATTAAAAAAAAGATGTTGTTAATTCTCTTAACCTTTAATATTTATACAATGCGACAAACAATAAATATTTGGATGTATAAACTTTTCATGCAAATACAAATTCGGCCCCTCTTCATCACTGTCGGAATTAGACACATTCCTTGTTTTATTAATACACAAAGTAACAGAATATTAATATAACATAAAGCAAAAGAAAAAAATATAAAATTTCTTTTAAAGTCACACAATCTTTACATTAACATCATTTTTCCCACAACTGTTTTATGGTGTCGACAACATAATAAATCATCTTAACGTTATTCTGATACTTACATATCACCCAAATTATGAGAGTAAAACAAAATACATACGCAGATTTCCCAAACCTTTTTTTCGATAACGTGGTTAATACTAAAAACAAAACAAAAATGCCAAATACAAAAGTTGTATGCATTTATACTGGGCGTTTCATTTTTTTGTACATGATCGTTAATCTAAATGGAATATTCTGTATATTTTTGGTTTTCCTATTAATGTGTAGCTGATGTTGTATAGGGTTGAGTTTAAATTCCGTCGTTTTCGAGTTACTTTGATTTTTCTTGAAAATTCGACAGCTGCACACCTGCAATTTTGGATAGATGACAAAAGCTCTAGAATAGATGATGGGATATAACAATAACAGATTTCTGAACTATTGGCTAAAATTTAATTTTTCTTCAAGGAACAAATGTGGTGGTAGAAGATGTTCCATTTGAAAATAAAAAGAGTTTTAACCACTTCAAATTCCAAAACTAGTAGTTAAAAAATGTACATTTTGTAGTTAATAATTCTGTGGTTATTTGCCAAAAGCTGATATGTCATATTTTCAATTTTCTGGTTTTATCGCCGTGATTTGTAAAAAAGTCCAAAGTTTTATCTACGCCAGAAGCTGATATGTCATCCAACAAACTAAGCATGTGTTAAAATAGATATTATTTTGAAGAAGTTTGTTTGTAATAATGTATTTGTCAATTCCATAAAAACTTTAAAGTGGCTTCCTGTAAACTTAGTAAAATCGACATATCAGCTTTTGGCAAATCATTATCAGTTCTACAGCTTTTCTTATTTAACCATATTTTTTTTTTTATGAAGGAGCAACAGTCAAATTTTTAAGAAAAATCAAAATAACTCGAAAACGACGAATTTTAGATTTTAATAGGGAGCCCGAAAACATAAAAATATAGCTGGCAATAAAGGCAACTTTCCCACATTCAGTACAGCATATTTTAATGTCCTACAATTTTTTGTTTCATGTCTTTACTTTTTATTTTATTATTTATTTTTTAGTGTAGAAAAGTAAAAATTTGTAAATAAACAGATAGAAATGGTTGGATTAAGGCCTTATTTCATCATTTTGTTATTGCAAATTTTTATACTGGTATTACTTTCATTGCACAAACGCAATTAGTTAATCTTGGATTATTTTCTATAGAAACAATTATAATAACAATATTCATGACAATAGTTACTATAGAACATAACAGAGATTAACTAATCACACCTTTGAGCAACTGGGCATTAATGTAATAATCATATTATACAGAGAGATCCAAAATGAGCGAAGGTGACGTCGCGAAATTTTTAGTCAAAACTTGGTCAAAATTGTATTCCACTTCATCAAAATTTTTTTCCTTTCTTCCGAAATTTACGTGTGTGATAGAATTGTGGCTATAAACTTTTAGTTTATTATTATTTGTTTAATTGAAATAAATTAATTTATTAAAATATCAAGTAAAACAACAGTATTCATTAAGTTACGTTTACTAATAGTTATTTAAAAAGAATTTTAGACAAATGTATATTACAAATATACAGTGTGGTGATAAAGTTTGGAACAAAATTCATAAAAGCGTTCTATAATGTTTTTAAGAAAATCGCTCGGACAGGTCAATTTTTGTTTTTGAAATGCCGTCTTATGACGTTAATTTTTTGGAATGACGACATTTGTTTTTGCACAATGACGTCATCATAATTTTTTTTAAATGACTACCTCCACTTTTTTCTTCTGTTTTTAATAGACCTTCTTACTACTTAAACGGTGATGTAAAAAAATTGATACCTTACATAACAATTTTTTTGAATAAATGACACATTTAAATTTTTTCTTTTAAACAAAAATTTTAATTTTTTGAAGAAAAAATGTTATTTTTTCAGAAAAGTTCTTATGTAAAGAATTAATTCATAAATACCACTTAAACATCAAGGAGGTCTATCACAAGCAAAAGAAAAAAATAAGAGGTGTCATTTAAAAAAATCGATAATGACGTCATTGCACCTTAAAGCTTCACTCTTCGTCTTAGATACATAAATTACTGTTATTTGCTTTAATTTAGAATGTTTACGGTTGTTATTTTTACTAAATTATAACCACTGACGATCTGAAGTAAATGTGTCATTTATTCAAAAAAATTGTTATGTGAGGTACCAATTTTTTTACATCACCGTTTAAGTAGTAAGGTCTATTAAAAACCGAAGAAAAAGTGGGGGTTGTCATTTAAAAAAAATTTATGATGACGTCATTGTGCAAAAACAAATGACGTCATTCCAAAAAAATTAACGTCAGAAGACGGCATTTTAGAAACAAAAATTGACCTATCCGAGCGATTTTCTTAAAAACATTATAAAACGCTTTTATGAATTTTGTTCCAAACTTTATCACCACACTGTATACAAATATATTACATTCAATTGTAAAAGTTCCTTATCTTGAGTCCCATGCAAGTAGGATATTTTGGAAAAATAAAACACTATAGGCTAACGTTTCATTTTTTGGAGCAAAAAGATATCATTAAAGCTGAAAAACACGGATTGTAAACTATATATAATCATACCCTCCCCGCATTCATTGTAAACTGGGCTTTGAAAGAATATGCCACGTTCTTCACGAGTTCACTATGGTCGTTGGGTGAATACAGATGTTATCTAAAAATAATAGTAGTAGTAATGGCTGTAGAAACTCTTCCTCATTAAAAGATGTGTTATTATAAAGTATTTATTTATGAAAAAATAATTTTGAAAATTTATGTAGCATAATAAAAATAAATTCAATTATTTTCGACCAACGAGACCTAAAAATAAAATATGTAAAAAAAATTTGGTACTCATTTATTCTTACCTTATGTTGATTTTTAGTTCATTTCAACATATGAATGGACAGTTTTACTAGTTTAAACTTGTCAAGTTTTGGTCACAACTTTCGACAAAATACGCATTATATCAATTGCGCAAATAAATATGTATACATATAAATCGTATTAACTGCTAATAATTTTATGTTTATTTCTCATATGTACAGTTACACAATATCTTCGATGTGATTTATATTCACAATAAGAACACGAAAACGATGGAAATTTTCCACAACCCTTTTTATGGAATTTCAAGTCTCTGGCGTTTTTATATCTTCTGGGACACTGATTGCAACAATAGGGCTGATTTGTCTCAACATTTACTACGTCACCACCTACAAACAAAATATCCTTTTAACACGAACCAGATGTTTCAAAGTCACAAAACATCGAGTTAAAAAAAAGGAATCACAAAATATTTATTATAAAATATTAACCATGAATAAAAGATAACTTTTATTCGTTAAAAAGTAATCAGTAAAAAATGTGATATGTAATAAAAACGTATTTATTACGACACGCAAATATATAAAAATGTTTCCATATCTTTATCAAGTAATAAATAAATAAAAAACATTTTAATATTGATGGATTTTAATATGGAAAAATAAGTATAATTAGAACCCAGAATTTGACAATAATAAAGTATGTAGTACTCATATACTTTGAACCAATTTATATTTTTTTATACAAAAATATAATTAAAATTAATACTCTCTGTTTTATGTACGTATGTACTAACTAACTTAGTGTGGATTACATATAACCAAATTAGACATTTCCCTAGATGGGTTGGTGAAGGAAAATAACGAAATCCCTCGTTTTAAAGATATCTATTTTACTTCTCTAAATGTTTATGCCGTGAGTTTGCCTTAAATGGGCATTTAGAGTGTATTTTTGGTGAAACTTTTTCGAGCATAAATTACAAGGAAACCCTGGTTCTTTCCCGCATTCGTATGTAACGTGACTGTTTAAGTGTCGTTTGTATTTATAGTTTTTCTTGCACTTGGAACAGTAATATCTTTCTGTTGGTTTTGTTTTATCGAAGAGCCATTGATATTGAAAACCTAAAATGAGAAGACTATTAGCAAATATGAAGTTAAACATTTATTCACACTTACATAACTATAATATAATAATAATCATATTGTATTAGTATCGGTTAACTATTGTTAGAGATATAAGTTAAAATAAATAAAATAATAAAATTGTTCAAAATACCAAAAACCCCAACCTTAATATTATTAAACAAGCTAATAGATGATGGGGTATGTATATACAAGTTCTTAAATTAAAAATTCATAATTTGAATACTCGATCATTAACATCATTAACTTAAATTTTACAAATATAGGTTATGTACATGCTCTGCAATAATAACTATGGAGTTAGAAAATAGCTGCATATTTTGAAACTCATTTCACTAATAAAAGTTACTTAAAAATTCCAAAATATAATATTTATTACACCAATCATCCAGATGTAACTGCACACAACGAAATAATCATACGAAGTGTCTTCAAACATCACGTCTTAGAAGCCTGCATGAAAGGATACAAATAATACATTTAGTAAACCTCGATCACAAATTGCAACAACTGTATTGTCTTATAAGGACGAAATTCCTGCCAAACCTAGAAAATAAAGTAATAATGAAGCCAATCTGAACTTTCAGTATCCAGCTTTGGGGCTCAACCAGCCAGTCGAGAGATACTACATTTTCCTGAAAACAATAACCAACGCTGACTCAAAAGTAATTATACAGAGAGACCTGCAAATTCCTTGAAGCAAAAGTGATGCAACGCGACACAGCAAAATAGAGACAGAATTAATGTCAATCCAAATATTGGTGTTTTGTTTTAAGACAAAAGGTGTTCGCCAAATAAAAGACTCTCCACTAATGGTCGATTCATGCTCACAGATTAACATTTATTCTTTAATATTTAACATGTAACATTTATCACATAAGGAGATAAACAGTTGGATTTCTGTATAACCATTTATATACGAAATTTAACATTTAAGAAGTAACATTCAATAATTAAGAGATGGCATATGTTTGTTTTCTTACAATAGGTAAATGTTATATATGTCAACAATGCATATTCTAACTGCTTCACGGATTTTAGGGTTAGAATTACATATTTTTCAACGGCTAAATGTAATATGAAACACTTTGATTCTTAAATGCTTCATGATAAATGTTAATTGTTGTTAAAAGCAATTAACTGAAGAGATTTAACCCGTATCCAATGTAGCCACTGTATAATTGATGAGTAAGGTAAATGTTTTTTTCGTAGGAAAAACTCATATATTTTTAAATGTAGGTATTCATAATTATTTATTGTTCTGAAAAGAACAGATTGTAATATAATAATTTAATGTTATAAGAAAGTACATTACTGTATTGTGTTTTAAATAATGTATAATAACTACTTGCAATAATGACTTATGAAATAATACTGCGTATTTTCCAGCACTATTTTTTATTCTTGCTAATTTTTTTTATGGAACATAACAAAATTATTATTTTACCGAACTTCTCTCGATGTTAATGCCGTGAGTCTGCCTTAAATGGGCATTTAGAATGTATTTTTGATGAAATCTTTTCGGGCATAAATTACAAGGAAACCCTGGTTCTTTCCCGCATTCATATGCAATGTGACTTCTTAAGTGTCGTTTATGTTTATAGTTTTTGTTGCACTTGTAACAGTAATATCTTTCTGTTGGTATTGGTTTATTGGGCAACGATTGGGTTTGAAGACCTAAAATGAGAAAATTTTTAGTAAATGTGAAGTATAACATCGTTAAATATTTATTCATACTGACATAGTTTAATCTTATAGTATCGATTAACTATTGTTAGAGACATAAGATAAAATAAAATAATAAAATTGTTCAAAATAAATTACTATAAAACATTTTATTTTGCAGAGTGGCCCAATACAAAAAACTCCAAACCTTACTATTAAGCACGCTAATACATGATGGGGTTTGTGTATAAAAATTTGTCTAGTTTTTAAATTAAAAACTCATAATTTGATTGATTTTAACTTCATTAACTTAAATACAATGTTACATTAAATGAGATATTTTACAAGCATATTGCTATGTTCCGGACAGGCTTGTATAAATTAAGTCAAAATAATTTGTAAAGAATTTCATCAGAGGTCGGGTTCTTTGCGTAAATTGCTGTAAATAATTAAGATCATACTAATAGAGATAAATCTATTCATAAAACTTACCAAAAATTAGACAAAATTATAACAATCTCCTGGAGACGGGTGTCAAGGGCTCCTGTTTATGAAGGGTCGTTTCTGAATCCGGGCTTCAAGTATACTAAAAATGTCTGCTGGAGGCTCATATTGTCAAGATTTACCGTGATAGACTCCGGGAGAAGAAGTTTCAACCATGTGCTCGACATGTTTACCGGATTTTCCTTTCGTCCGGGTTTCCAACGACGACTGATGATCCGGGATGGTAATCACTCCACGGGGATGTAATCCTGGAGGGTTACGGTTTCCTTAAAAATTCATTTTTAATGTATACAGGCTGTTCAAAGTCATCTGCGCACTATTGCTATCTTCGTTATTTTTGGAGCTACAGAGTCGGTTAAATTAGCAAAGATACAGTGATTTTTCCGCTGATTACAATGCTTCACACAAAAAAACAATTGCGCATCACA